>VIAB01006116.1:95582-115029 GCA_009801035.1 Oophaga pumilio
TAAGATTAATAGGGTGCCCAAACTTTTTCATATAACTGTACATTATATAGACTGTACAATATACAGACAGGATACAGTATACAGATGGGAATGGATAGCATCAAGTACAGTATATACGCGTATACAGGACAGTAGTATACAGACAGGATACAGACCAAACATGACAGCATCAAATCGCAGGTGATTCTGTCTGTGAGGTAAAGCTTGTATAAAAATAAATAGCAAATGTTTTACCTCACAGAAAGAATCAGCTGTGATCCCATGCTGTAATGTCTGTATACTCTCCTTTGCTTCCTCCCCTTCCTAGGAGCTGTGGTATGATTAGACCATGTTCCTGCACGGTCAGACACAGACATTACACAGTACACAGCAGGAGCACATTTATAAGATTATCTCAGCACAAGAACAGTTTTTAAACACATCCAATTGTGGAACTTATTTTTATTCCAAGATCTAGTGATCAAAATGTACTTTGTTGGTGGGGAAACCCCTGTAAGTGGATATCACTCACATGATTCTCTGGGGTCATGCTTTTAGGCTGCTCTGTATTATTACTCATTGGCAAAGACTCTAAAAAATTATCACAGAATAAAAAGGATCATATCTCTGGAACCATATAGCGGATTAAAAAATGTATAATGGAATACTCAGGGAATCTGCAGGAAAATAATGAAAGCAAAAACTGGTCACTTTTGACCCTGTGACAGATCCTCTTTAGTAAAAAACCTTCATTAAGCCTTGGGTGATGGGAAGGGAGTGATGGAGTGACCAAGTCTTTCACCCTCTGTCTAACTGTGTAGATCCTATAGTTGCTATTAAGTACAACATCTAAGGGGTAAACTGTCATGTATGCATGCGACAAACTGCCCCTGAATTCAGTTAGATGAAATATTGTCCTAGAAGGGTTATCTGTGATTTGCTTATAATTGCAGTTCAGTCACATAGGCTAGAATGACAAATAAAAAGCCAAATAAGCCCAGATACATAACAGGAGCTATTTCTGAAAACAAAAATGAATCCCTTTTCTAATCCAGGACAATCACTTTAAATAACTTGTGAGGTTGTGTAGAACAGTATACTGTTAGAAATCAATAAAGTAGTAGAGATTTGACTATTACGGTACAATTTTGATTACTGTGACATATTTACCAAATTATTTGGTAAATCATTATTTTTGAAAATGTAGCAGATTTTTGTCAGTAATTCACACTCATCTAAAGTGAACATATAACCTTCTGTTCTTTAGGGATTTTCAATAGAAGACTTTTGCTCACCTCCCTCATTATCCTTGTTATCAGCACAAGACGTTTCCATGGCAACATTGCATCCAGACCCTCTCCAGCCGGTCTGGCAGATACACTGCCAGCTGTTCTGACCAAGTGTGCATCTCCCATTGCCATTGCACAGATCAGGGCAGCCATCTGGTTGAAGAAAGGAAGAAGATAAGTATAAAAGATAGCGATCAGGACTAGGTGACTGAGGTCTGCATAGATGATAAAATGAATCCATGCCTGAAAATTGATCTTCCATCAGCCACAGCTATGCTTGGTTGGATGCATCTTAAATCAACATTAGGCAGCCATATCAACTATGCAATGTATACTTTAAAAATCTAATATATTTCACCCTTGCCTGTATTAAAATCTCTAGTGCAAGCACCAGCCCTAAGACATTTAGTAAAATAAAACTCAGTAAGAAATAAACATTTTTCAATTCTGGTTTAATAGCAACATGTAATTGAACTAAACACAAAAGCTTAAAACAATTTTTATTCAACTAAAGAAAAAGCTATATACTTCAATTAATTCCCTACTAGAAATGAGAAAAATAGCGGTTACCAAGGGTACTGTAGTTTTCATGATGTATATGAAAAGATACAGCTATTTATAATAGGGTTGATGATCCAATTGATTGAGGATATATATACTGTATTTAGATACAATAGATAGGGGATAAACACAATAGAGTAGATTGATACAGTAAATAGATACACAGAGGAAAGATTCAATAGATAGGTACAATAAAGTGGATAGATACAATAGATAGATTCAGCAGACTGGAAAGATACATTAGAGAGCTACAATAGAGTAGAAAGATAAAATAGATAGATACTACAGAATGTAAAGATACAGTAGATATATACACTAAACTGGATATGTATAGTAGCTAGAAATATTCTAGTGGATAGATACAATAGATAGATAAAATAGAGTGAGCAGATACATTAGACAGAAACAATAGATAGTGGATATATACAGATTCTAGATACAATTAAATGGATATATACAATAGATAGATACAATAAAGTGGCTAGATACAATTGAGTGAATATGATACAATAAATAGATACTATAGATAGTGAATAGATACAGTAGATAGATAAAATAGATAGTGGATAGATACTGTATACAGTAGCAGATACAATAGACAGTGGATAGAAATCATAGATAGTGGATAGATACAGTAGATAGAAACCATAGACAGTGGTTAGTACACCAGATATAAACAACAGATAGTGGATAGATACAGTAGAAAGCTACAATAGATAGAGGATAGATACAGTAGATAGAAACCATAGACAGTGGTTAGTACACCAGATATAAACAATAGATAGTGGATAGATACAGTAGAAAGATACAATAGATAGAGGATAGATACAGTAGATAGAAACCATAGACAGTGGTTAGTACACCAGATATAAACAATAGATAGTGGATAGATATAGTAGAAACAATAGAGAGAGGATAGATGCAGTAGATAGAAATAAAAGATAGAGGATAGATACAGTAGATAGAAACCATAGACAGTGGTTAGTATACAAGATATAAACAAGAGATAGTGGATAGATACAGTAGAAAGATACAGTAGATAGAGGATAGATACAGTAGAAAGATACAATAGGTAGTGGATAGATACAGTAGAAAGATACAACAGGTAGTGGATAGATACAGTAGATAGAAAGAATAGATAGTGGATAGATATAGTACAAACAATATATAGTAGATAGATACACAGAAGCTGGATACAATAGAATGGAAGATACAATATATGGTGAATAGATACAGTAGATATATAACATAGATACAATAGATAAATACAGCAGAGTGGATAGATAAAGTAAAAAGACAATAGACAGTAGATAGCTGCAATAAATA
The DNA here is from genome assembly GCA_009801035.1 of Oophaga pumilio. Classification (NCBI taxonomy): domain Eukaryota; kingdom Metazoa; phylum Chordata; class Amphibia; order Anura; family Dendrobatidae; genus Oophaga; species Oophaga pumilio. Next base: position 98,738 of record VIAB01006116.1, read on the forward strand.
GATACAATAGATAGATACAGCAGAATGGATAGATACAGTAGAAAAAGACATTAGATAATGGATAGATACAGTAGATAGATACAATAATAGATTGGATAGACACAATATATAAAGTGGATAGTTCCAATAGATACATACAATAAATAGTGGCTAGATACAGAAGCTAGAAAAACTAGAATGCATAGAAATAGTAGAAAGATAAAATAGACAGAGTAGATAGATACAATAGATAAAAGATTGATACAACAGAAAATGGGTAGATACCGGAGCTACATACAGTAGAATGGATAGATACAGTAGAAAAATACAAGACATAGAGTAGATAGATACAAAATAGTGGCAATATACACAAAAAAGATACAATTGATAGAGTGGATAGATATAACAGAGTGAATAGATACAGTATATTGATACAATAGAAAGTGAACATACCGTGTATATACTAGAGTATAAGCTGAGATTTTCAGCCCATTTTTTAGGGCTGAAAGTCTGCCTCTCGGCTTATACTCGAGTCATATAGCAGGGGGTCGGCGGGGGAGGCGGAGCGCAGCTGTCCTATATACTCACCCCCTCCTGGCGCAGTCTCTGCAGCCTCTGCTCTTCTCCCATGGTCTTCGGCATCTGTGTTCAGCGGTCATGTGGTACCGCTCATTAAAGTCATGAATATGCACATATTCATGACTTTAATGAGCGGTACCACGTGAACGCTGAAGTTAGGCATAGCTGCCGGAGACCGTGGAAGAAGAGCAGGGGCTGCAGAGACGCGCCAGGAGGGGGTGAGTATAAGCGATATTCACCTGTCACCATTCCACCGCTGTTCGCCGCTGTGTCCTCGCGTCCTCTGGCTGTGAATGTTCAGGTCAGAGGGCGTGATGACGTGGTTAGTGGGCGCCTCGCGCTCTGCCTGAGCATTCACTGACAGAGGAAGACAGCGGCGTGCTGCGGTGGACGGGGCCTGAGCCAGCGATGACCCCAGCACCTGTCCCCAATAGCACGCCGGTGTCCCTGCCTGCTCAGGACACCAGCACCTGGCCCCCAGCGACGAGAGGTATGTCTTTTTTTAATTATTATTATTTGCAGCAGCATATGGGGGCATAATCTATGGAGCATCTTGTGGGGCATAATACATGGGGCAGATTATGGGGCACAATCTATGGAGCCTCTTGTGGGGCATAATGCATGGGCAGCATATGGGGCACAATATATGGGGCATAATACATGGGGCAGCATCTGGGGCACAATCTATGGAGCATCTTGTGGGGCATAATGCATGGGGTAGCATATGGGGTACAATCTATGGAGCATTTTGTGGGGCAAAATACATGGGCAGCATATGGGGCACAATATATGGGGCATAATATATGGGACAGCATATGGGGTACAATCTATGGAGCATCTTGTGGGGCATAATACATGGGACAGCATATGGGACACAATCTGTGGAGCATCTTGTGGGGCATAATACATGGGCAGCATATGGTTCATAATCTATGGAGCATCCTGTGGGGCATAATTTATGGGGCAGCATATGGGGCATAATATATGGGGCATAATATATGGGGCAGCATATGGGGCATAATCTATGGAGCAGCATATGGGGCTCCTGATTCAATATGGCTATTCAAAAACATTTAACCTACTTTAATTTTACTTTTATTGGCATCTATTTTTATTTTTGAAATTTACTAGTAGCTGCTCATTTTCCACCCTAGGCTTATACTCGAGTCGATAAGTTTTCCCAGTCTTTTGTGGCAAAATTAGGGGGGTCGGCTCATACTCAGGTCGGCTTATACTCGAGTATACACGGTATACAGAAACTAGATACAGTAGCATGGATAGATACAGTAGAATGGTACAAGAGATAGAGTAGATAGATACAAAACAGTGGATTTATACAGAAAAAAATATACAATTGATAGAGTGGATATACACAATAGAGTAGATAGATATAATAGATAGATACAATAGATAGTGGACAGATACGATAGGTAGATACTAGTCATGAGCGAGCACTAAAATGGTGCTCATTACTTTAATCAAGCAAATCGTAATGCTCGGGTGGTCGACCCGAGTAACGAGTTTAATGGAAGTTAATGGAAAACGCGAGCATTTTTCCAGAGTCCCCCCAAAGGGAAGCTGGCCCTCACTATTTTTAGAGGGACAGCAGGCATCTTGTGGACAGATGAGACCAAGATAGAGCTTTATGGTCAAGCATATCATTCTACTGTTTACAAAAAAAAAGAATGCAGTAGTTAAAACATGGTAGAGGTTCAAAGATGTGTTGAGGTTGTTTTGTTGCCTCTGACACTGGTTGCCTTGACTGTGTGCAAGGCATTATGAAATGTGAAGATTCCCAAAAGATTTTGGGTTGCAATGTAGTGTACAGTGTCAGAAGGCTGGGTTTGCATCCTAGGTCATGGGTCTTCCAGCAGTACATTGACCCCAAACATACTTCAATAAGCACTCAGAAAAGGATGGAAACAAATCACTAGTGAGTTCAGAAGTGGTAATTCCAGCTCCAGTAGCGTAAAGTCTCCCACCATTAGCTCTTACATACAGATGCTACACAGAAACTGTGAGTGGACACATTAAATCAGTTAATTTTGCCTGCTTAGGTGAATTTCCAGGTAGAAATCACCATAAAAACACAAATCTGTCAATGAGTGTATGGAAAAAAAGCAATCAAGTTATGGGCTGTGAAAAAGTTGTATGTGACCAGAATGAGCACTCATTTCCAACAGTTGATACCTAGCACCTATCCTTACATTAAATGCAGCTAATGATGGTATTAATAGAGATTAGAAATGATGTTACCTTGACTTATTTTTTTTAAGTTGCAGCAGCAAGGATTATAATGTATAAAGTAATAATCCCTTACTGGATGCCTGTAATATGCTATCCCTATTGTGACAGCTCACCCTAGAAAAATTGCCGATAAGAGCGGTATTATTGCAGATTATAGAAGGGATTTGACTCTGCCCTGAAAAGATTGTTTCTTGTACGTGGCAGCAACAAACTATGAAGGAATGCAAGCAATACTGCCTGCTTTGATGAATTCCTGAGTACAGATCACTGTAAAACCATGGATCTGTCAATGAGTGTATAGAAAAAAGCAATCAAGTTATGGACTGTGGAAGAGATGTATGTGACTAGAATGAACACTCTTTTCCAGCGGATGATACTTAACACCTATCCCTACACTAAATACAGCTAACAGCGGTATTAATAGAGAATAGAATTGATGTTACCTTGATATTTTTTTAACCTTGCAGCAGCAAGAATTATAATTTATAAGGCATTAATCCCTGGCTAGATGCATGTAATATACTATCCCTACTGCGACAGCTCACCCTACAGGAATTGCAGATAAGAGCTGTATTATTAGAGAATAGAATCTATTTGAATTAGCTCTGAAAAAAGCTAATAGTTTAACGTAGCAGTATAAATGTCTGCTATTTCATCAACCCTCCTGGGGCAATATAGTGGAGCATATCATATCTATTCAGCCTGATATGGCGGATGACCACCTCAACTAGAAAGTGAAGCCTCAGAAAAGCATTTTTTCCCTTTACTAAGGAGTGGGTCCCCTAGACTGGTAAACTGTATGCGCTAAGTGCAACGGATGCCAAAAATTGAAAGAAGCACTCCAATGCCCCTTTGAAGAGACATAGTGGAGGGCTTCAGAAAACATTTTTTCCCCATTATTAAGGAGTGGATATACTATACTGTTAGTGCGCATTCACTAAGTGCATGGGCTGGAAAACATTTACCCCTGGGAGGTATACATATATATTAAAGAATGTTAGAGGTAGGCCTCGCTAAATCCTTAATGAGGGCATCATATAGCAAGGGTAGCATGATCACCCTGTTGATATGGTGGTGGAGGACAAGGGGATCGACAAGTTTGGGTGTGAAGGTGTGCATGAGAATAGACCAGAAAAAAAAAAGCAAAAAAAACACTGAATTTAAGTTTATGTTCTGTTGCTGTCATCCAGTGGTATTGAGAAGTCTGGGGCAATCCAGCCTTTGTTCATTTTGATAAGAGTCAGTCTGTCAGCATTTTCAGTTGACAGGTGAGTGGGCCAATCAGATAGAATTCCTCACTGTCACTAAAAACCCACTCTGACAAAGCGCTAGCGGCAAGTCAGGCCAGAATCTCCAAAGCTTAGAGAAACAGTTCATGCCACGTGTCTAGATGGATACCCAATATTTGTAAGGCACAGAGGAATTAAGGAGGATGCTGGTACAGTCAGCAAGGCACTCTTTCAGCATCTTCCAAAACTTTTCCCTCCTTGTAAGAGTACCTAATGCATCAAGGTCTGGGCGATGGGAGGGCCTAAGAAAACTGTCCCAGACCTTGAATAGTGTTCCACTGCCTTTGCCTCTGTTGTGTGTCTTCCTCGTCTCTACTCCTTGGTTGTCCAAGGAACTGTGACCTCTGCCACCAGAGTTGTCAGATGGGAATATTTTTAATAATTATTCAACTAGGGCCTTCTGATACTGCAATATTTTATAAGACCTCTCTGCCATGTGATAGAGAAATGGAACGTTTTCCTTGTAGCAAAGATCTAGGAGGGAGGTCAACCAGTAATTAGTGTTGGCCAAAATGCGTACAATACGAGGGTCATGGGAAAGGCAGCAGAACATAAACTCAGCAATGTGTGCCAAACTGCCAACAGGCAAGACTCCCCTGTCCCCACTAAGAGGACTGTCCATCTTCTCCTCCTTATCCTTGTCCTCCTCCTTGTCCTCTCTCTCTTCATTGTCTTAAAGCCATCCATGCTGAACACACAGAATGAAGGTGGTGTGGGTAGTACTGTCTGTATAGCAGGCAACCAGCTCCTGTTCCTCTTCCTCCTCATTATCACCCAATCCACGTTGAGAAGATGCGATGAGGCTGGGCTGTGTAGTATCACCCTGTGTAGTTACTTGCTCAATTTCAACTTACTCCGCCTGCAAAGCATCCTCTTTAATTGTGATCAGTGAGCTTTTCAGCAGACGGAGAAACGGGATGGTTACGCTGATACTTGCATCATCGCCGCTCACCATCTTGTTCGAGTCCTCAAAGTTTTAGAGAACCACACAAATGTCAGACATCCATGCCCACTCATCAGCTCTTATTTGAGTAGACTGACCAGAATACCAATGGTCATGTTATAGCTGATATTCAACTACTGGTCTTTACTGCATACAAAGCCTAGCCAACATATGTAACATTGAGTTCCAATGAGTGGTGACATCACACACCAGTCAGTGAGCTGGAAGTTGCAAATGCTGCTGCAGCACTGCCAGGGTGGCAGCAGCTGTAGCTGACTTCTGGAAATGGGCACACAGTTGTAGCTCAGGCAGATCTGGGTAGGTTTTGAGAAACCACTTAACCACTAACTTGAGCATGTAACGTGGGCCAGGTATGGTACATGTGCGAGGTTGCCAAACTTCAGGGCCACCACCAGGTTATGGCCTTTGTTACACAAGACCATGCCTGGTTATAGGTTCAGGGGCGAGAGCCACTGATCAGTTTAGTCTGTTAGACCTTTCAATAACTCTGCGGCAGTATGCGGTTTGTCACCTAAGCAAATTAACTTATGTAGAATCTGTTGCCGCTTGGTCAAGGCAGTGCTGCAGTGTTTCCAGCTTGCGACTGATGATGACGTTTCGAAGATGGAGGTTGAGGAGTAGGTGCAGTAACTGCTGTAGAAGGTGGGGTAAACCCTAATTGAACCACGGTCCGCAATCCTCAGTATCAATAGCACGTGTTCCATGACTGGGTCCAGGCTTCCACAATGTTCACTCAGTGTGCCACAAAAGAACTGTAGCGTCCCTGGCCTCAAGCACTTGTCCACATGTCTGTGGTTAAGTGGACCTTTCCAGAAACAGCATTGGTCAGGCCATGGCTGAAGTTATGGGACACGTGCATATGTAAGGCAGGGAGATGTACTGGCGGCTGAGGACTTAAGCTTCTGTCTCCACATGCTTAAACTGCAACATTTCCAGGCAAGCAGTCTGAAAATGTAGCCGTTCAGTATTGTGGCCTTTGGGAGGGTGGCTACGTTTTTACGTAGGAGATCAGGGTGAGGATTATGTGGTCCAGAATCACAGCTACTGAGACTGGAGTATGTGGAAGACAGGGTGATGCTGGCAAAGTCGCTGAAAGCATTATCTGCTATTCGTCCAACAGTTTTTTTTAACACTGATCTGGTTTCAAGAGTGGCGCTCCATGCACCCCTACAAATGATTAGGTAGGAAGGTAGGTCGACATAATGTGTGTGTTTGCTGTACTCCCGCAGCAGGCACAGTTTCATCTTGCTCACTGCCTCGGCCTCTGCGCTCACCATCAGCATCACATCCATTTACCTGTTCCTTACCATGCGCCTTGCCCATTTTAAATTACATATAATATATTCCTGTTGAGAAAATTTTGCAAGATTAGTATCGCAGGTAAATTTCCCCACCTCAGATGGGCTTGATGGTCTTTTTGATCACATCAGAGGAGAGAGAAATTAATTGAAGAAACGCAACTTTTTTTTTGCGATCGCCGTTATAGGGTTAATAACGGCGATCGCAAAAGCAGGATCTGTAAAAACCGACCCAAATCATGTTTTCTGGACCCTGGAGCCGAGACCCTGGAGAAAATTAGACTCTGTGGGGCGCTATATACTTTCTCCACAGCGCCGTTAGTTTATGGCGCTGTGGTTTAAGTACCCTTACCTACCGCCGTTCAAAGGCATATCGGCGGTCGTTAAGGGGTTAAGATGCACCTTGCACTTTTTAGATTTTGAATTTAATTGGTGTGTTAGTAATATATTGTGTATGATCAGGTGTTCCTCTTGGTATTTATCTTGTGAAACATTACATAAAAGCGCTAAGCACTTTTTTATTTTATTTTAAAATTAAACACATTATAATTTTATATACATGTATATTTTCCACTTCACATATCACCAAGTTTTTATGTATTTATATACTGTATATCCATATAGATTTTGTAGGAGATCTTCACTAAAGAGAACCTGTCAGCAGGATTGTGCACAGTAGCCTAAAGACAGGGTCAGGTTGGCACTGTTATACTGATTAAAATGATACCTTGGTTGATGAAATCCGCCTTGTGGTTGTTGTTTAATCTTTATTTTCAGCTTTGAGTTAATGATATGCTCGTGCTTTGGGGAAGCCTCTCATTGACCTTCCCCCTATTTTACATAATGAATATTATATTTATCTTGGGAAAAAAAAACCTTCTGCTGGCAGGCGTGTTCTGTGGTGAAGGTGTTGTGGGGAGGTAGAGGGACGAGTGCTGAGTAACAAGTGCCATATGGGATTGATAAACAGCTGCTGGTGGGACAGGTAGGAGGGAACCCTGGGATGTACAAGCCTTTGTTGTTCAGAAGTATTAGTCAGTGCTTCCCTGTAGTCAAAAAAGCTGAATTCCTAACACGTGAAAGGACAGCAAGATGTCTATGCTGGCAGCATACAAAGACTAATTAGCAAGGAGAGATTACATTAACTAAAACATAACTTTTACTATAATGACTAAAACTGGATGAATCAAACAAATAATACAAAGTAATAAAGTGCTAGTGCAAAAGATACCAGTGCTCAGTAAAGAATGGTTTGGTCTCACCACTTCTGAACTTGTTCTCTGCAGGTTGCAGGTATGCAAGTGCATGGAAGGTGTCCCTGTATTGCTTCTGCCCTCACAAGGGCAGTCCACAAGTAAGGCTACTAAGAGGTACCCACCTGGGTAACTGGTAACTTCCGCACTAGCACTTTATCACGTTGTATTGTTTGTTTGATTTATCCAGTTTTAGTCATCATATTAAAGTTATGTTTTAAGCAATGGAATATCTCCTTGCTAATTAGTATAACTTTCTTGAGAGTATTGAATAGTGGCTTATACTGATGGTACTATAGCTGATTCTCATATCAGCATTAAAAGACACATGCAGAGAATTCTAAAGCTCCAGTCCCCTGAGCTTGTTTGTATCCTTTTGTTCAAGTGATTGCAAATGGGCCTATGTTGTCCAATAAAATGAGTTGAAGCCCTATCGTGTGTCAATATCATCTATATAGCATGCCTGGTTTACAGGCCATATAAGGTGTGCTGAAAGGTGCCATAATAAATTAAATACAGTACATTAAAAAAATCAGGAGCATTGTAGAGCCAGTGAGTAAATCAAAACTAAAGGTACTGTCACACTAAGCAAGATCGCTAACGAGATCGCTAAAGAGTCAGCGATTTTATGACGCAGTAGCGATCTCGTTAGCGACGCAACTGTGTGTGACATGTAGCACCGATGTGGCCCCTGCTGCGATGTCGCTGATCCCTTATGAACGTTCTGAGCTGTTTTTTTGGACGCTGGTGTCCCACTGGTGAGCCTAAATCGCTGAGTGTGACACCCTTTATGAACGACTTTACCAGCGGCGCAGGCGGGACTAGGTTTTCCCAACGACCGCAGAGGTCGCTATACAGATCACTGATCTCTGAGTTTGGAAGCTAACTAGCGACCACCAACGATCTCGCCAGGTCGTGTCGTTGTCGTGATCGCTAGTGCGATCGCTAAGTGTGACAGTGCCTTTACTTTTCTACTGTTTATCTACTGATAATATAGAATGAGATAAGGAATTGTCTATCTAGAATAATCACCCAGGAATCTGTTCTGTGATTGAGAGGGGTCTCTTTTGTATAATGATGCACACTATGCTACGGTAAATGAACACATGAACTTTATTTCCACCTGTAGCTGGATTGCAAGGTATGTAATTTACACGTGTCATGGCTCGCTCATGCCCTACAATAAACACAAGTGACACAAGAGGTGATTTTACTTCTACAACATCTGGGGAATTATTATCTGCAGAACTCAGTTGCTACCTCGAATACAAATCTGTTGGGTTTTATGTGCAATGTCACATGTATTTGCAGTACTACAGGAGCTGGGATAGATAATTATAAATAATTATAATGATGGCATGCTTGTGCCTGCAGTCTGCTGATAGAGAAAAATGAGTTTATGGTGTGGTGCACTAAAAATGAGAATATTGCATAAAATTATGGGTTTGCTGTGCATCAATAAAATCCACTACTGAACACAAAAATACAAGGACAGTGAGGGTGCAAAATATTCTCGTACTTCAAAAGAAAATATCTAGTGGAGAGGTGTTGAGGTCACAGCTACCTAAGGCACCTTGTAAAGCGCTGCAGAATATGTTGACGCTATAAAAATTATTACTATTAGTAGTATTAAGGCACAATATTTACTCATGTTAGTAACATGAATCACCTGTATTTATGTCTTAACAGGCTTACATACCCTTCATTAACCCCTTAACCCCCAAGGGTGGTTTGCACGTTAATGACCAAGCCAATTTTTACAATTCTGTAAACTCTGTACAATTCTGTAACTCTTTATGAGGTTATAACTCTGGAACACTTCAACGGATCTTAGCGATTCTGGTATGGTTTTCTCATGAAATATTGTACTTCATGATAGTGGTAAGGTTTCTTCGATATAACTTGCGTTTATTTATGAAAAGAATGGAAATATGGCGAAAATATTGAACATTTTGCAGTTTTCAAACTTTGAATTTTTATTTCCTCAAAACAGAGAAATATATCACACAAAGTAGTTACATTTCCCACCTGTCTTCTTTACAACAGCACAATTTTGGAACTAAATTTTCTTTTTGTTAGGAAGCTATAAGGGTTAGAAGTTGACCAGCTATTTCTCATTTTTACAACAAAATGTACAAAACCATTTTTATATGGCAGAAAATACCCAAAAGTGACATGATTCTAAAAACTGCACCCCTCAAGGTACTCAAAACCACATTCAAGAAGTTTATTAACCCTTCAGGTGCTTCACAGGAGCGGAAGCAGCGTGGAAGGAAAAAATGAACATTTAACTTTTTAGTCACAAAAATGATATTTCCGAACAATTTTTTTAATTTAACAAGGTTAAAAGGAGAAAAAGGACCGATAAAGTTGTCGTGCAATTTCTCCTCAGTATGCTGATACCTCATATGTGGGGAAAAACCACTGCACACGGCAGGGCTCAGAAGGTAAGGAGCGCCGTTTGACTTTTTCAAACCAAAATTGGCTAGAATTGAGATTGGACGCCATGTCGCATTTGGAGAGCCCCTGATGTGCCTAAACAGTGGAAACTCCCCACAAGTGACACAATTTTGGAAACTAGACCCCTTAAGGAACTTATCAAGATCTGATGTGAGCACTTTGAACCCCCAGGTGTTTCACTAAAGTTTATAATGCCTGGGTGTGAAAATAAAAAAATCAACCAAAATGATTTTTTAGTCCCCAATTTTTGATTTTTCCCAAAGAAATTGGATCCCAAAAGTTGTTGTCGAATTTGTTCTGAGTAAGCTGATACCCCATATATAAGGGGGAAAACTGTTTGGTTGCACGGCAGGGCTCGGAAGGGAAAGAACACCATTTGACTTTTTTCAAACTAAAATTGGCTGGAATTGAGATTGGATGCCATGTCGCGTTTGGATAGCCCCTGATATGCTTAAACAGTGGAAACCCCCCACAAGTGACCCCATTTTAGAAAATAGACCCCCTAAGGAACTTATCTAGATCTGTGGTGAGCACTTTGAACCCCCAAACGCTTCACACAAGTTTATAACGCCCGGGTGTGAAAATAAAAAAATCTTTTAGTCATCAATTTTTGATTTTCCCAAGGGTAACAGGAGAAATTTGACACCAAAAGTTGTTGATCAATTTGTCCTGAGTATGCTGATATGTGGGAGAAAACTATTGTATAGGCACATGTCGGGGTTCGGAAGGGAAGTAGTGACATTTTGCATTGCAGACTTTGATGGAATAGTCTGTGGGCTTCATGTCGCATTTGGAGAGCCCCTGATGTGTCTAAACAGTGGAAACCCCCACAAGTGAAACTAGATCCCCCAAGGAACTTATCTAGATGTGTGGTGAGAATTTTGAACCCCCAAGTGCTTCACAGAAGTTTATAACGTAGAGCCATAAAAATAAAAAATCATATTTTTTTCCACAAAAATGATATTCTTGCCCCCAATTTTTTATTTTACCAAGAGTAACAGAAGAAATTGGACCCCAAGAGTTATTGTGCAATTTGTCCTGAGTACGATGATACCCCATATGTGGAAGTAAACTACTGTTTGGGCGCATGGCAGAGCTCAGAAGGGAAGGAGCAACTTTAGACATTTTCAACTTAGAATTGGCTGGAATTGAGATCAGACGCTTTGTCACGTTTGGAGAGCCCTTGATGTGCCTAAACAGTGGAAACCCAATTCTAACTCCAACCCTAATCCCAACACACCCCTAACCATAATCCCAACCCCAACCATAACCCTAACCACAAACCTAACCCTAACACACCCCTTACCCTAATCCCAACCCTAACCCTAATCTTAACTTTAGCCCCAACCCTAACCCTAATGGAAAAATGGAAATAAATAAATGTTTTAAATTTTATTATTTTTTCCCTAACTAAGGGGGTGATAGAGGGGGGTTTGCTTTAATAATTATAGTGGGTTTTTATGTTTGGCAGCTGTCACACGCTAAATGACGCTTTTTATTGCAAAAAATAGTTTTTGCATCACCACATATTGAGAGCTATAATTTTTCCATATTTTGGCCCACAAAGTCATGTGAGATCTTATTTTTGCGGGACAAGTTGACTTTTTTACTGGTACCATTTTTGGGCACATGACATTTTTTGATCGCTTTTTATTACGATTTTTGGGAGGCAGAATGAACAAAAACCAGCAATTCATGAATTTCTCCTGGGGTGGCGTTTATACCGTTCCGCGTGTGGTAAAATTGATAAAGCGGTTTTATTCTTCGGGTCAGTACAATTACAGCGATACCTTATTTATATCATTTTTTATGTTTTGGGGCTTTTATACAATAAAAACAATTATATATAACAAATAATTCTTTTTGCATCGCTTTATTCTGCGAGTTATAACTTTTTTAGTTTTTCGTTGATGATGCTGAATGGTGGTTCGTTTTTTGCGGGACAATATGACGTTTTCAGCAGTACCATATTTATTTATATCCGTCTTTTTCATCACGTGTTATTCCACTTTTTGTTCTGCGGTATGATGATAAAGCATTGTTTTTTTGCCTTGTTTTTTTTTAAGGGGTTCACTAAAGGGGTTAACTAGTGGGACAGTTTTATAGGGTTGGTCGTTACGGACGTGGCGATACCAAATATGTGTACTTTTATTGTTTTTTCTTTTTTTTATTTACATAAAGAAATTAATTTATTGGGAAATATTTTTTTTTTTAATTTTATTTAGGAAATTTTTTTTACACATAATAATTTTTAGTTTTTTTACTTTTTTACTTTGTCCCAGGGTGGGACATCACTGTATAGTGTCAGATCACAGATGTGACACTGTGCACAGCACTGTGTCAGATCTGTAATCTGACAGGCACTGCAGGAGGCTTTCTCAGCGCCTGCTCTCAACAGGCACTGACTACCACCTCCCTGCAGTACCCGGAAGGACCCCGTGGCCATCTTGGATCTGGGGTCCTGCAGGGAGGAGGCCCTCGGAACAGCACGATCATATCGCACTGCTCTGAGGGTCTCAGGGAAGCACGCAGGGAGCTCCCTCCCTGTGCGATGCTTCCCTATACCTCTGGAACACTGTGATCATGTTTGATTGCAGTGTGCCGGGGGTTTATGTGCCGGGAGCGATCCGTGACCATTCCTGGCACTTAGTGCTGGGTGTCAGCTGTGATAATATGCTGACACCCGGCCACGATCAGCTGTGCTCCCCCCGTGAGCGCAGCTGATCGCATATGACGTACTATCCCATCCTTGGGGATTAAGTCCCAGGGGACATGGAAGGGATAGTACCTCAGATGGCAGAAAGGGGTTAAATTGGTCACCAATATTCTGCATGTTGATTTACGACAATGCCAAACATTGCTTGGCTTTCCAAAATGAGTCATGCAAGTACCATGTTAGGTGTTTCAGACAAATCTTTTGTTACATGATTGACAAATCGAATATCTTAAAAACAAACTGCACGTTCAAAAAACTCTTCATAAATCAATAGTGCAGGGGAATATAAGAAACTTTGTAATAAATCTTACCAGAGAAATCTGCTAACTTCTCTTTCGATCCATTTCATTACCTCTCGCTTCCACCTGAATTTATAATCTATTTTAAACCAAACAAACAAAGCTATGTCTTGCTCAAGATAAAATACAATGCTGCCAACATAGAAATGTGTCAGGTTACGCAGCCTTTTATAATCTATGGAGAATGGAAGTGTCATGCAGCAACAATCTTCAGTAAGGAAGGAGGGCCTCAAACTGTCCCTGGAACTGGGACCCTTACTATCCCTGTCCCAAGGGGTACTTTTGAAGGTAGATAGGCACGAGTCTTTGACCTTACTATGATCCTGTTAAACCCTCCTGATCTGTCCCCTCCCCCACCCCATGAAGCATAGGACAGAAATAATGTAAACAAGAGACAAAGACAAAACAGGGATAACAGAAAATCTCTATCATACAAAAGCACTAACCAACAATAGGGAAAAGGATAGGGACAGGGAGGAATCAACTAAATGGGAACTGGGAGAAAAACAAATACATACTACAGAAAACCACAAAACACCTCTACAATAACTCTATTCCAACTACTTAGCTTTAGCACTCTGCACAGGGGACAAGAAATTCTGACCAGTTTATAGAGGAAGATCAAAAGTGACTGAAATTTAGATGCATGTTTCTGACCAGCATAGAAAGGGTTGTTAACCTCTTTAGCACCAGAAGAAACTAAATCCACTTAGTATGGGACACAAATCGCACCATCTCTAAAGAAGACCAGCAATTCATTAACCGACGTGACTAACTACAGGTCTTCCAGAGGGACATGACACCCTCGTGATAGGAAGGAAAAGAGCAGAGTAATAAAAGAATTAGAGGGAGGCACAGAAAAAATGTACTGAGTTTTCTAGCAAGTCTTTTTCCTCACACCAGAGCTGGATTCACACCTGAGCTGCTCTCTCTACTACTGTATATTTTCCTCCATCTTGCAGTTGCATCTTCCGGTGTGCTAACTCAGGAGTAAAGAGCAAAAATCCTGCCCTGTATGCTGTGCTGTGTATAGGAGATATCAGTGCAACAAGTTTCCTCCCACCATCTCAGTTACCCTGTTTCCAAATTAAGATGTAGATTCTGCAGATAGGAAAACTGGTGAAAATGCAAGACACAAGTTATATAATGGATAGATACATGGTTATTCCTCATGTATTAATACAAGTATATACCAGCTTAGTCTGAAAAGTAACTTGAAAGTACAGTTACCCTTTTAACGGGAAAGTGTTGTTTGACGAAAAATGGTCTGATATAAGACAATTTATGGGTGCTTTAAAGTTACATTAATGTGTGTAAAGATGTGCTAAATTTATGATCCAGCATAAACCTCTATGATAAATTGGTGCATCTATTCTTTCTCTAGCTGTTTTAATTTGAGACTTAAAAGGGATTGAATAATGTATCTTAACAAATCTGTTGAGGACATTGTTTTGTGCCCCTATCTAACATGCAAGTATTATAGGTTCTTCTCATGTATTTTTTTAGTGAAGCTTTCCTCAAATACTACATTGCTATCCAGTCCATAAAATGGTGGCTGGTAGTGAAGCAAGTGACCAGACGAGTCCTTCAGCCTCCTCCAACTGATAAACACCTCACATGGGAAAGCTGCTTTTCTATTGGAGGTTGATGGACATCTCAGGTCACATGCTGCTCTATCAGCTGCTACTTTATGGACAGAAGTGCTGTCTGTGGAAAGAGCTGCACTAAGTGATACAGGAAAATAACCTGTAAGGCTAAGTGCACACGTTCAGGATTATTTGTGTTTTTTTCATGTTTTTTTGCGGCAAAAAACGCATAAAAAATGCATGAATAAAGCATCCTATTATTTAGAATGAATTCCGCAATTTTTGTGCACATGGTGCGTTTTTTTCCGCGAAAAAAAAACGCATCGCGGAAAAAGAAGCAACATGTTCATTAATTTCTCGTAATTCAAGCGTTTTTCCCGCTATATTATTGACCTAGAAAGTTCAGGGAAAAATCACGGTAAAAACGCGCAAAATCTGTGCAAAAAATGCAACAAAAATGCGCAAAATCTGCGCAAAAAAAAGCGCAAAATCCGTGCAAAAAACGCAAAAAAATGCGCAAAATCCGCTAAAAAATGCGTGTTTTTACCGCGAAAAAAGTCCGGTTTTGCTCAGGAAAATTCTGCACACATTCCTGAACGTGTGCACTTAGCCTAATACTTATTTATAAGTATGTGTCACAAAATCATTTTCCCATTCAAATGATATGTAAGAAAACTTGGCACTCAAAGTAGATGAAATTACATAATAATGATTTAACCCCTTAGTGATTGAACCAATTTTAATCTTAATGACCAAGCCAAATTTTACAATTCTGACCAGTGTAACTTTATGAGGTAATAACTCTGGAATGCTTCAACGGAATCCGGTGATTCTGAAATTGTTTATTCGTGACATATTGTACTTTATGATAGGGGTACAATTTTTTCTAAATGACTTGCATTTATTTGTGAAAAAAAACAGAAATTTGGGGAAAATTTAGAAAATTTAGCAATTTTACAATTTTGAATTATTATGCCCTTATATCAGAGAGTTATGCACACAAATTAGTTAATAAAAAAAACATTTCCCACATGTCTACTTTACATCAATACAATTTTTGAAACAATATTTTATTTTCTTTAGAAGTTATGTGTTTGGAGAGCATCTGATCGGCCTAAACACTGGAAGCCCCCCACCAAGTGACCACATTTTGGAAACTAGATCTACAGTAGATGTGTGATGCGCACCTTGAATCCCCCAGGCGCTTTACAGAAGTTTATAACGTAGGGCTGTGAAAATAAAAAATCACATTTTACCCTCAAAAATGTATTTTAGCCCCAATTTTTTTTTTATTTTCACAAGGGTAACAGAAGAAAATGGACCCAAAAATTTGTTATGCAATTTCTCCTGAGTATGCAGATACCCCATATGTGGAAGAAAACTACTGTTTGGGCATACAGCAAGGCTCAGAATGGAAGAAGTGACATTTTGGAATGCAGGCCTTGATGGAATGGTCTGCTGGCAACATGTCGCATTTGGAGATCCCCTGACATGCCCAACAGTGAAAAAAAAACACAAGTTACCCCATTTTGGAAACTATTCCCCTCAAGGTAATAGAAGAAAAAGGATCCCATAATTTGCTCCCCCCAGGAGCGCAGCTGATCGCCTATGACGTACTATCC
>VIAB01006117.1:16291-37662 GCA_009801035.1 Oophaga pumilio
CGCAGGTCTCAAAACGCAGGGGAAATCCGCACAAAAACCGCGAATTTTACCTGCGGATTTCATTTTACCTGCGGATTTAGCAAAATCTGCGCGGAAAATTCCACAGCCGATTCTGCAGTCTGCACATACCCTAAAAGTGTATGTATTTCACATGTGCGTCACGTTAGGCTAGTAAGAGTAAAGGGCCTTTTACACATAGCGATATCGCCAGCAATATCACTAAAGCATCACCGATTTGGTGACGCAGCAGCGATATTACTAGCAATATCGCTCTATGTGTGATACTTACCTCCGACCGGCTCCCCCGCTGTCTGTCGCTGATCGCGCAAGAATGGGCAGCTCCATTTCTCGTCGGGCACTTCCTGCTGGACTTCCAGCTGGCGCCGACGAGCGACGCGTGGAAGCGGGCGGGAGGACGTCAGGATCGCCGCATCTGAAGGGTAAGTAGCGACCGCTGCTGCGTCGCTAAAGTCGCTGTGAGATCTGCCTGTGTGGCAACTCACTAGCGACCATTTAGCGATGCACCAGTGATCCTGACTGGGTCATATCGTGGTCGGGATCGCTGCTGCATCGCTAAATGTAAAACCCCCTTGAACCAGATTTATTTGTACTGATTTTACAATGGGGGAGCGCCGTTTTGCAGTTCGCCTCAGGCAACAGAGAGGCTAGGTTCACCCCTGGTTATATTGCACAGATGTATTCAGAATGTGTACAGAAATAAATCCTAAACAAAAAACCCCATGCAATAAATATCTAGCTACTGATTACTTTCAGATGGCAAAAGTAGCAAAAAACACAGAGTAAAGTGCATAGTGCAAAACGCAATGTTGATACATGAATGCAAGTGCAAAAGGACGCCAATGGAAGATGAAAACACATGACATTAAGTAACAAGATATATAGTAACTGCTGGTGACATAATACCGCACCTCAAAGTGGCTGTGGCACCCCTGACGCGCGTTTCGCGTTGAGCTTTTTAAAAAGGGAGCGTGCGTGTATGATGGCCCTTCGGTGGATGTATTTATAGGGGACGGGTCACAGCCGTTTGATAGCGGCACTTCCGCCGACGAGCACCGTGTGACGTCAGCCCGGGTCGGCGTCATATGACGTCCAGCCAAACCCCTGCCCAACGCGTCAGAGCAGGGGGCGGACTTGGATGGCAGACTAGATGCGTTGCCGTGACGACGGCAAACAGGAAGTCGGCAAGAGCGCACACAGCATGAATAGAAGCCGATGCTATATCACCAGCAGTTCTCAGGCCGGTCGGATAAAAGGCAAATCATATGAAGAGTATATAGAAAAAAAAGGGAGTAACATACAGTGAAATATAGAAATATAAAAGAATATATACAATATCTGAGAGACTATATATAGATATGGCTGTGAATATAAATAAGAAAATAATAAAAATAATAAATACAATTCATAAAGAAAAGGGAAATAGATATAATAAAGTGCTAGAGTGCATAAATACATATCCCCAATGAATTAATAACATTAAGATGTGCAAATATGCCATAAGCAATCATTAATAAGTTTAGAGAAGGTGTTGCTGGTGCAAGAATATTATATTAATTAATACATATAATAAAGTGATATACATGTCTGAATAATACAAAATATTATATTAATTATGCAACACAGTATATTAATTAGTGCACATAGAAAAAGTCATATTTTACTATATAATTAAATTGTGCTGACTTGTGACAATAATAAATCGTGCAAATATATACATATAAATAATTGACTATAAAATACATAATCATTAATTATATAAAGATTGCCTTATAAAAATATGTGAAAAATAAGAAAATAAAACAGATAAAAAGCATAATTCTAAATTCTTCTTCTTTCTCCTCCCGTCTCATAGATTCACGTTGTTCAAGAATCCTGGACGATGATGACCAGACCAAGGCAAACGACCAAACCAAGGCAGATGACCAACCCCCAAGACACATAAGAAAAGGCACGATTCCAAGACATCAAACATCAAAAGGGTAAGTATGAAAAATTATCTAAAAAGATATATACAAAAATAAAATTAAAACCAAGAATGAACACATACATTAAAAAAACCAAAGAGCAATTTATAGAAAAGGGGCAAAACTTAGAATTTCGTTAAGACCCGCTGGTTGTACCGATTGAATCCTAGAAATCCAGCGTGCCTCCAACTGCGCAAGCATTTTCCTCCAATTCCCTCCCCATATATCAATGTGCACTTTATTGATACCTGTGACTTTTAAAAGTTTTGCATCACAGTCATGACACATCTTGAAATGCCTGGGTATAGGTTTCAAAGAAGCATAGTCATTTTCATCTAAGGCATTCAAGATGTCATGAAAGTGCTCTCTCACCCTAACCTTTAAAGGCCTAGAGGTGAGTCCGACTTAGACTTTGGGACATGGACATACTGCGTAGTAGATTACACCTATAGAGTCACAGGTAATGTGCTGAGTAATAGTAAATTCCTTCTTACCGTTACTTGCCAGGAAGGTGAGAGCTCGAGACATGTTGGGGCAGGCTACACATTTTCTGCAGGGGTAAAAACCCCATTTAGGTCCATTAGATAGAAAAGCTTTATTTAATTGAGGTCCTGAATAATGGCTGTGGACAAGCATGTCCTTGAGATTCGGTGAGCGCCTGTACGTTATAGATGGTTGCCGAGGGATATGCTTAACAAGCGTACGATCCATCTGAAGTATAGGCCAAAATTGACTCAAAATGTTTTTCAGCTTCATCCATTGCTGATTGTAATTAGCGATAAATCTTACCTTAGAGTCATCTTTCACTCTAAAGTTTGATTTCAAAAGATCATTTCTATTCGCTCTTTTGGCTTTAATAAAACCTTTCTTTATACTTCTTTTGGAATAACCCCGCTATTCAAACCTGTCGGACAAAATATCAGCTTGTTCAGAAAAAGACTGTTCAGCAGAACAGATTCTTCTGGCCCTCAAAAATTGGCCTGTTGTTATTCCATTAATCAATGGTACAGGATGTGACGAATTGGCATGGAGTATGGAGTTCACCTCAGTCTCTTTGCAGCAAGTAACGGTAAGAAGGAATTTACTATTGCACTTTTTGGAACCCCTAGCTGCGCCTCTGACTCTAAGAGATCCACTGAAGAAGTATGATCCATAGTAGATGACCTAGAAAATAGGCTACACTGCAATAATATACAGATTGTGGGCTTTCCTGAAAAAAATCAGAGGGCCCCAAGCCTACTTAATTCATCAAATGCTGAGTGCTGCAAAAGTTTGAGAAAGAAGTTCTATTCCCCCCAATAAGCTGTAGAGAGGTCTCACCAAGTTTCTTTCTCTTCTATCTTGTGAGAAGAGACCAGTAACGCCCACTGATTACGCTTCATTTGAGTTTTTCAGAATGCACTGCTGGGACTCTCAACCAAAGCGTAATCAAAAAGGAAGTAGAAGTAGAAGCAGATTATGTAGTTAGGGAAGAGTACATAATTTTTATATCAAGTATATCAGGAAATAGTTTAGATTATGGCGCTAAATTAAAAGGGATTAGGGATGAAAATTAATTTGTATTTTGATCACCTCTTTAATATCACTGTTTTTTAGTTATTTATGTTTTATTTGTACACATCAAAAGTACACAATTTGTCCTGGCTACCAGAGATGCAAAATGTTGAGAAACCCTTGGCAATGAAAAAGTTATATCATATGAATTGTAATGTAAGAAAACAACTAAAAAACTATTAAAACATGCAATGAAAAAAACTGCAAAAAAGTGCTGGCATATTTTAAGCAATTAACATACAGTAAAAAAAAATGTATGTAAAGGTAGCCTAAAAACACAGCAAACACGAAACTAATCAATTAACAACAAAATAAACAATCCCCAAAGTACATTGCTAGCAATCTGATGGGCAAAGATAATAGAAAATGACATTCATTATCCACATTATACATTGGAAAACAAACACAACCTGTATTGTGTAGATAACAGCAAATAAAGAACATTAGTATCAATAAAAATGCTAATTACAACAACAATCCTTTACACATTGACCTATTTATTAGGAACCACCGCGTCCATTGTGTCTTTACTAGCATGTACACTTACTAACCCATGCATACAATCACACCTACAATCAAATCTCTGATGTACGTAGGGCCCCGTCTCACATAGCAACATCGCTAGCGAGATCGCTGCTGAGTCACAAGTTTTGTGACGCAACAGCGATCTCAGCAGCGATCTCGCTATGTCTGACATGTACCAGCGATCAGGCCCCTGCTGTGAATCGCTGGTCGTGTTAGAAATGTCAGGACATTTTTTTGATTGCTGGTCTCCCGCTGACAGGCACGCATCGCTACGTGTGGCAGGCAGGAGACCAGCGATCAGCTGGTAACCAAGGTACACATCGGGTTTCCAGGCGTGGGGCTGTGTCTGGAAACCCAATGTGTACGTTGGATACCAGCGCGCTGCTGCACGGGTGCTGGTAACCAAGGTACACATCGGGTTTCCAGGCACCGTGCAGTGCCTGGAAACCCGATGTGTACCTTAGTTACCAGCTCCCTGCACCAGAGAGCTGGTATCCAAAGTAGACTGCGGGTAACTAAGAAACGCCCGCAGTGTCGTTGTCCTGATCGCTGCTTGAGCTGCCTGTTTGGCAGCTCAGCAGCGATCATGTAGCGACACACCAGCGATCCTGACAAGTTCATATCGTTGTCGGGATCGCTGGTGCTTCGCTATGTGAGACGGGGCCCTTAGGTCTAATTCACACCTTGCAGAAATAATGAATACTGTATGTTACTTTGAATGCACCCACTGAGTGTAGACATAGTTTTGGTACTTGTGCTATATGTATCTACGCTGCACATTTACAATTCTTGACCTTAACTACACTTTGCCACGATTGCTGCAAAGAATTAAAGCCAACAGAAAAAATGTTATTGCCACACATTTTTTTAGTAACACTGCCCTCCTGGTTGAAACTAAAGGACCAAAACAAACTTGAAATTGGCGTGATGTAGCTTTGGTGACTGCGTATAATGTTGGCCTACAGTAGCATTTCTGAAAATGAGAACCATACCTTGATTCAGCAAAACATCCCAATGCAGAAAAGCGTAATTAGACAGCTAACTATAGAAGTTCATTGGCTCTTGTTGTGCTACGTGTTGACTTTCTGAATCGTGTTGTCATTCTTGTGCTTTAGTGTAAAAAAATGGTAGATCATGGGGGGATGTGGCATCTATCAATGCGACAAAACCTTTTGATCGTTTGAATTGGAGCTACAACTTTGCAACCTTAGTCAAATTCGAATTCCAAGGTCAAATACTTATCTCTATTTCTGCTCTTTATTATTATTATTATTATTATTATTATTTATATAGCGCCATTAATTCCATGGTGCTGTACATGAGAAGGGGTTACATACAAAGTTATAGATATCGTTTACAGTAAACTCTTTATTCTTGTTCCTATCTCTGCCAATGTTTTAGCAACAATTATCTATGAAATAATTTTTACATAGCGCCCGATACTTTACCAGGATGGAAATTATCACCCTTGTTGTTTACACATATCATGGCACCTTTTGCTGAAAATATAAGAATGAATTGCATAATTAAAAGTATCCCAACTATTTCTGGACAACACAAAAGTGCTCTGCAATATATCTTTAGCACTATTCAACTACTTATACCTGAACAATGGATTAATACATTACAAAAGCAATTATCTAACTTCATTTGGAGATCAAGTTCTTTTAAAACACAAATAAGGGGGGACATTGGAATACCCAAATTTTTGTCATATTTTGCATCAAACCTAATCCGTCAAAGCAGACAACCGTTCTTGAAACCTAAAAAAGCCTTGCTGGACTGATCTAGAACTCTCATTTAAAGATACTATTCCCTTACTTTCCCTAATAATAGAATATTTATTGGAATATACTTTAAAACCTCCTGATTATTCAACAATTAACACTTCAATATAAGATTGAAAACTGCTGAACCAAAAGTCAGAACAAAACTCAAATTTTTTTCCATAACAAAATTAAAATTTTCAATACTTCAAATTGTGATTTCTAATTTTGCATAAAAAAATGGGAAAAATTAGGGATTATGAAATTCTATGTTATTGAGTGTCAATAACAATGGTTCGGTGATACATTTCCAGGCTCTTAAACAGCAATATAATATACCAGATATATACAAATTTCTAGAAATACAGAAATGTATTAGAACAAAATAAAAATTAATCCTAGAGGATTAATTGCTTTTACTGAAAAATCCCCAAAACAGTAGGATGTGGAACACCAGAACTATATATTCCCTATTTAATTTGGATATTCTTTTTTATAAAACGTAAATGGGAAAAAGATCTCAATATTTCCTTCACATCTGATAAATGGTAAGAGGTTAAGTGAAAATACTCCACAACTACTTGTGCTAATTTCCATGAATCTTACTACAAACTCTTAGAGATATTACTTGATGCCAGTGAAACTCCACCATTGCCACCAAGCTTTTCCTAATCTACCCGATTTTTGCTTGACAAGATGTGACACTGGGAAAACCTATATCATATATTTTGGGAATACCGAATAATGACGCACCTTTGGAAAAAGGTTTATAATTTTCTAACAAAAATAAGGATTAACTTTTTGCCACATTTAACCCCTTTTTCCTTGAATGTAAACAACTTATCATTGAATGCAAGCCCTAAATTCTTCATATATTTCTTGTAACTAAAAATCTAATTGCAACAAAATGGAAGCAACAGATATCCCAAAACTATCAGAAATATTTTTAAAAAAAATCAACACACACAAAGTTGTTGAATTCACTCATGCTATAGATCAGTGTTTCTCAACTCCGGTCCTCAGGACCCACCAACAGGTCATGTTTTCAGGATTTCCTTAATATTGCACAGGTGATAATTTTATCACCTGCTCAAGCATTAATTCCATCACCTTTGCAATACTAAGGAAATCCTGAAAACATGACTTGTTGGTGGGTCCTGAGGACTGGAGTTGAGAAACACTGCTATAGAGAATAATTCTTGTTGTTTATATTCTAGAAGATGGTCACAATGGAATAATAAGTTTCCTTAGAATGCAGATGCCTCATCCTTCGATTAACTAGTTAATCTGCCATATAATAATACAGACTTAAAAATCTATAATGAGGCTTTACGTAAATAAGACTTCATATATAAAATATTTTAAGAATTTCATTTATGAGTATAAAAGCAACTCATATTGACCTTTTTGTTCTTTGTTGTATGTTCTTGTCATTTGTCCTTCCTGCCTTCGTTATCCCTTCCCTTTACCCTCCCCTCCTACAGTTTTCCCCCACAAATTGCCATATTATTATGATTATTGTCAAAAGTCAGTGCTTTATAATATATGTTATAAAATCAATAAAACAGTTTGATGTAAAAAAGCTACATTGTTACATTGATGAATTATGGTAGACACACAGTGTTAGCACCACGCCGGAGTCCTACTCTGACAGGCAGGGTCTCCTGTGTGTCACTTCACTCACCCGTGCTGTGGTCGGTGCATCCCTTCCTCATGCTTTGCATGCTTCCCACAGAACTTCCAGCTGGGCCTCTAGACATGTCCTTAGAGCACACGTGCATGCACTCATGCCCTCTTAAAGGGCCAGCGCGTGCACTTGCTATTTCCTCCAAAGCCAATGGCTGTAGGGCAGTATGTATATATTGCTTCCTCCCCACTGGGGAGGTGCCTGAGCGACCTTCCTGTTTTAGTGTATGTTGTGTAAGGTTGCATACCAGCACAAGCCTGTTGCACTCTAAGTGCAAATCCTGCCTGTTGCACCCTAAGTGCAAATCCTGCCTGCTGCACTCTAATGCAAATCCTACCTGCTGCACTCTAGTGCAAACCCTGTCTGCTGCACTCTGACGCTAACTCTGTCTGCTGAACTCTGACAGAAAACTCTGTCTGCTGCACTTGCATACAAATTTGGTCAGCTGCACTCTGATGAAAACTCTGCCCGCTGCTCCATCCAGCCTATCCTTCTGGGTCCAGCTGCTGTGCGACCGTTGGTCTGTCCTGGAGTGGCACCTGGCGTTCCTCGGGAGCAAAGTTTATCCTCACCATCAGAGGCTCTAGTGAACAGTCAGGTGATTGCTTAGTCACGCCCCACCAGGCTCTCCATGGTCCGTGGCACAGTGGTTCCATAAACCATGACCGTGACACACAGCTACATGGCGATGAAGTTTATGTTCCCATTTTCAAAAGGCTTTTATCATTGTGGTCAACTCTTCATGAAAATGAGGTATAGATGGGACTGAAAGATATGGTCAAAAGAAACCTTTTCCCATACTTGCCCAAACTACTTCCTACTAGCTAGGAGGTGACTGCTCCAGCCCTGGCCTCAGCCAGCTATGTCAAAATGCTAATAGGCCAATTGAAAATGTGACTGAATGTATACAGATTCAGAGGAGTAAAAGCAAAACAAATATTTCCTCAGGCAATCTAGAACCTTTATCACAAAATATACTGCTCAAAAAAATAAAGGGAACACTCAAATAACACATCCTAGATCTGAATGAATGAAATATTCTCATTGAATACTTGTTCTGTACAAAGTTGAATGTGCTGACAACAAAATCACACAAAAATCATCAATGGAAATCAAATTTATTAACCAATGGAGGCCTGGGTTTGGTGTCACCCATAAAATTAAAGTGGAATGTAATGTCCTTAAAACAAGTCAAAATGATGCTCAGTAGTGTGTGTGGACTCCACGTACCTGTATGAACTTCCTGTGCCTGTATGACCTCCCTACAATGCCTGGGAATGCTCCTGATGAAGCGGTGGATGGTCTCCTGAGGGATCTCCTCCCAGACCTGGACTAAAGCATCCGCCAACTCCAGGACAGTCTCTGGTGCAACGTGACGTTGGTGGATGGAGCGAAACATGCTGTCCCAGATGTGCTTAATCGGATTCAGGTCTGGGGAAAGAGTAGGCCAGTCCATAGCTTCAATGCCTTCATCTTGCAGGAACTGCTGACACACTCCAGCCACATGAGGTCTAGTATTGTCCTGCATTAGCAGGAATCCAGGGCCAACCGCACCAGCATATGGTCTCACAAGGGGTCTGAGGATCTCATCTCGGTACCTAATGGCAGTCAGGCTATCTCTGGCGAGCACATGGAGGGCTGTGCAGCTGTCCAAAGAAATGCCACCCCACACCATTACTGACCCACTGCCAAACCGGTCATGCTGAAGGATGTTGCAGGTAGCAGATTGCTCTCCATGGCGTCTCCAGACTCTGTCACGTCTGTCACATGTGCTCAGTGTGAACCTGCTTTCATCTGTGAAGAGCACAGGGCACCAGTGGTGAATTTGCCAATCCTGGTGTTCTGTGGCAAATGCCAAGCGTCCTGCACAATGTTGGGCTGTGAGCACAACCCCCATCTGTGGACGTTGGACACTCAGATCATCCTCATGGAGTCGGTTTCTAACCATTTGTGCAGACACATGCACATTTGTGGCCTGCTGGAGGTCATTTTGCAGGGCTCTGGTAGTGCTCCTCCTGTTCCTCCTTGCACAAAGGCGGAGGTAGAGGTCCTGCTGCTGGGTTGTTGCCCTCCTACGGCCCCCTCCACGTCTCCTGGTGTACTAGCCTGTCTCCTGGTAGGGCCTCCAGCCTCTGGACACTACGCTGACAGACACAGCAAACCTTCTTGCCATAGCTCGTATTGATGTGCCATCCTGGATGAGCTGCACTACCTGAGCCACTTGTGTGGGTTGTAGAGTCTGTCTCATGCTACCATGAGTGTGAAAGCACAAACAACTTTCAAAAATGACCAAAACATTAAACAGAAAGCATTGGTACTGAGATGTGGTCTGTGGTCCCCACCTGCAGAATTGCCAATAATTTCCATCTGTTGTCTATTCCATTGGCATAACAGCATATGAAATTGATTGTCAGTCAGTGTTGCTTCCTACGTGGACAGCTTGATTTCACAGAAGTTTGATTTACTTGGAGTCATATTGTATTGTTTAAGGTTCCCTTTATTTTTTTGAGCAGTGTATTATATCATAGGGGACTTTTACCTGCAATCATCTGATCACTTATACTATATATTCCAATATTTTTTTTAATTTATTTGACTTGCTTACATAGTGCCATTAATTCTACAACATTTATACTAAATAACATTACAGTCTCTCACAAGCTACATCCCCTATCAGTATGTCTTTAAAGGGTAGGAGAAATCCCACACAAAAACAGCAAGAACTTTCAAATTCCCTGCCAATGTTGTCATTGGTGGGATTTGAACTCAGAAGTCCAGCTGGCACTGCAAGGCAATAGTGCTAATTTCTGAGCCACCAAGGTGACCATAGCACAGTATTGTAGGATCTAGTGAAATTGTGATTCTCCCATGAAGCTCAACCTGCGGACTATGAAAGTTTAAAGGGAACCTGTCACCAGTTTTGGCCGATATAAGATACGGCCATCACCATTCAGGGCTGATATACATCATTCTATAATTCTGTATATCTGCCCCCAACTCGACCTGGATGATGTCTGGATGGCGGTTCACATCTGTCCTTTTGACTATTGAGCGAGACCTCCTACAGTCGTCAATTCTATAACATCGTCGCTGGTGAGATCTTTTGCCATTATGCAATCTTGAGCTACTTTTTGTCGGTGAGTCATTTGCAAACTTGCTCCACTCAAGTTTATACAACACACGGGTGCACGTCCCTGCCATACAGTCGCTGAGGTGCGGGCAACCAATAGTCTGGCAATCGCTTCTCCCCCCTCTATCAATCTGGACATCCACACCCTCTAAATATACATAAGTCAATACCGGCATAGTAGGTACAGTCTATCCCACTGGCAGCGTCGCCGTGGCTTCAGGGGTTACCAACACTTTGATGAGATGCTGAGAAGTAGAAGGCAACTTCTGAATTTGGCTGAATCACATGAGCTGTTGGAACACCTTCTTACTGGCTGAATCATGGGTGGCAAGGTCAATCCAGGCCATCGGCCAAGAACTACCCCATTTCTTTTAACACATTCATTCATGCCCAATGTTAAAATGGGCCTGCCTGTTCTGGACCTTTTTACCAGCACTATCCCTTTTTGGCCCAGATTTTTTCCACACACCTTTACAAATATCTACACTACTCCAGCCACTGGGATAGGCAGTTGATTGGCGGCCACCAGTCTGATGGTGTGTTCCTTTCTGGTGCGGGCAACTTCGGGAAAGTGAATTTGGAAAATGCTCTTCGGGCATAGTGATCATCTGGGATCTCGTGTCAATCAATCAGCAGATGCGCTGTCCATTGAATTCAGCCCAAGTAATGAGTCTTTCAGAGACAATATCTTCTCAGTCTTCTTCTCTTCCCACTGGGGCTCTGAACCCCACAATATGCTTCTCGACCATGGGGCGCGTTAGCTTAACGGACGCCTATACAGCCACATATCATGGGGGCATGTCTTATTATGCTCTTAATGCAAGCCTAGGCCTCTGATAATAGCTTCTATGCAGTCTCAGATCAGAGAACATGGCTTGTCATGCTTTTAATGCAAGTCACATCCCCTGATAGAGCCTGAACTCCTTTGTGATGCTCTGTTTTGCTTATCTGACCCCTGAAATCACTGCCCGATGCCAATTCACAGCTGTGGAGTCAGAACTTCTCTTCAAGCTCCTGTCTCTCTCGAGGAGGCTGTGCAGAGGAAGCCCGTGTCCATTCATTCTATTCCCACCACTAACACTGCTCTCCCTGATCTTCAGAATGTCCCAATGATCAACCTCAAAGAAGTCCACAAGCTTCAAGGCCTAAGTGATTTGCTCATGGAGCTGGAGCTCACCAAAAGAGACCCTCGTCTGTCCGGCCTGTGTTACCTGGATACAGCACATGGAGTGAACCCAATTGTGGTGAAGCTACCATACAGTCTGCAGGTGAAGCGGGCAACATCAGTCACAACGTATAAAAGAGTGCATGATGTCACCTTCCCCCCATTTATTCACTTCTGCAGGTTCATCGACGAGCAGTCCCAGATGAGGAACGACTCCAGCCTCGACTTCCTAGAGTTCAACACATCAACTACAATATCATCAAAGTATGAAGGCGTCATACAGAAACGTAAAGGCTTTAAGAACACTGTGAGTGTTAGAAAGACTAATCTCCCATCACCTGCAGTACCCACAGGTAAACAGTACACCACCTCATCAGGAGACAAGCCCTTCAATCAGGAATGTCCCATTCATAAGAAACCTCACCCACTGAACAAGTGCAGAGGGTTTAGATCTAAAACCCTACAGGAGTGCAAGGAAGTCCTCACCGAGCTTGGGGTATGTTTCAGATGCTGCACTTCACTGGAGCACATGGCCAAGGACTGTAAAGCTGTCATCAAGTGTGAGGAGTGTCATAGTGAAAACACACCTCAGCCATGCATTCAACCCCACTCGCCAGAGATTCATCGGCTGCAGTCGCCACTGCCGTTCCCACTCCAAGTCATGGTGGAGAGCCCCAGAATCAGACTAACACTGCCACAGCCATCTCATGCTCATGCTCTGATGTGTGTGGTGATGGCCAAAGGGAGAAATGTTGTGCCCGAATATGTCTAATCAAGGTCTATCCAGAGTGGCTTCCAGAAAAGGCAGTGAACTGAAGATGTATGCCATCATAGACGACCAAAGCAACCGGTCCTTAGCAGGACCCAAGTTCTTTGAAGCCTTTGGAATTAAAGGTCCATCAGAACCCTACACCTTAAATACCTGCTCAGGCTGCTTAGAGACTAGCGGCAGAAGAGCTCGGGGATGCATTGCTTCTCCTATCAATGGAGATACCAAAATGCCTCTACCAACCCTTATTCAATGTGACCAGATACCCAATCACAGGGACGAGATTCCTACTCCTGAAGCCGCATTTCACCAACTACACCTAAGGCATCTGACCAGTGTTATTCCTCCTATGGACGTCAATGCCGAGATTCTGCTACTGCTCGGCAGAGACAATCTAAGAGTTCACAAAGTGAGTCAACAGTGTAATGGGCCTGACTATGCACCATATGTCCAGAGACTTGACTTGGGATGGGTAGTCATAGGAAATGTATGTGCGGATCGTTCAGGAATTAACTCCTTCAAGACTTACGTGCATGGAGATGGGTGCACAACTTTCATCAAGCCATGTCCTCATCATTACAGTGTAAAAGAGAAGTCTCCAGGCCTCACACAGACACCTGGCAGACACCTGGCATCACTTCTACTCTACGTATCGACAACTTGGGAAGATCAGTCTTTCAAGCAACTAAGGATGACAATAAATTAGCTTTGTCAGAGGGGGACAAAGAATTCATCAAAATAATGCACTGTGAATTCTCTAAAGATGAAACCAACCACTGGGTTTCTCCATTACCCTTCCGAGCTACCAGGGTAAGACTCCCAAACAATTGGGAACAAGCTCTGTCTAGATTTAATTCTCTTCAGCATACCATGAACAAAAAACCTGAAATGAGAGAGCACATTATTGTCTTTATGGACAAGATATTCTGCAAAAACCATGCAAAAGCTGCCCCTTCCTTAAAGAAAACGAAGAGTGCTGTATTTGCCTTCATTAGGAGGATACCACCAGCGGAAACCCAATCAAATCAGGGTTGTCTTTGACTCCAGTGCCAAGCATCAAGGTGTATCCCTTAATGATGTTCTCCTAACAGGTCCCAACCAACATGGTAAGAGTATTGATGAGATTCAGAGAAGAGCTTGTTGCCATCACCACCAACATCGAACAGATGTTCCACTATTTCCAAGTCAGAGAAGACCACTGGAACATTCTCAGATTCCTGTAGTACAAGGACAACGATACCAATAAAGAGATGGTGGAATATCATATGAGGGTCCACGTATTTGGAAGCAGCCCATCACCCGCAGTTGCAACTTGTGGCCTTCGGAGAACTGCATTAGAGGGAGTGTCCGAATACGGAACAGATGCCAGAGACTTTGTATAGAAAGACTTTTATGTAGATGATGGGCTCAAATCACTACCCACTGAAGAAGCAGCAATGGATTTGCTCAAAAGAACTCAAGGTATGCTGTTCCAGGTTAAACTCAGGTTACACAAAATTGCTACAAACAGCTGGTTGTAATGAGAGCCTTCGAGTCAGGTGATCACGCGCCCGGCTTTAAGGACATCGACTTGGGGATAGATAGTCCTCCCGTGCAGAGGAGCCTGGGCATCAGATGGGAACTTGCAGCTGACTCCTTCGGATTTCAAGTAAGTTGCTCAGGCAAGCCATTCACAAAATGTAGTGTCCTTTCTCTAGTGAATAGCTTATTCGACCCGCTGGGATTCGTAGCACCCATCACCATACAAGGCAAATCCCTGCTGAGAAAACTCTCTGAAACTGTTAAGGACTGGGATGACCCACTCCCTCCTGACAAGGAGCAAAAATGGGAGGCCTGGAAAAGGTCTTTGTGCAGCTTGAACAACATCCACATCCCATGATGCTACATTGAAACATTACTCACCTTTAGTTTAAAGAAGGAACTCCACGTCTTCTCAGATGCTTCCACAGAGGCCATAGCAGTGGTTGCTTACCTAAAGTGGTGACACCTCAAACCGAACCTCAAGGAAGGGGACCTAGTGCTCATGAAAGACCAACCCACAGAAAGGTTTGACTGGCCCATGGGACTAATTACTAATATACTCCATAGCCAGGACGTCAATGTTCAGAAGGTGGAATTGCAGGTTGTCAGGAAAGGCGATGCAAAGACTTTTACAAGACTCATCCATGAACTTGTTCTGTTGTTGTCTGTCGAGAGCGTCCCTGTGGAATGAACAGTACTGGTTTTGAACCTTTGAGTCTTCCTCGTGATATAGACTTGAGTTATGTTTAATGTTGCATTTTAACATGCCATGCTTTTCCTTTACAGATTGTTTTGTTATGGACTCTAGTAGTGAAATCCCCAAAGTGAATTTCAGACGGGGAGTGTGCTGTTCCCTCATATCCTTTTCATATCTTTAATTTTACAGTTGTATTATTAACTTGTTTTCATGCTTGTCGGCTGCTGCCACCTAATGACAAGAAGCTTTGTATCACTCCCTCATTCCTCCTTTTAGATTTTTCTAGCATGTGGGAGTGTCCTGCAGCCTTGTGTATGATCTCACTTCCTGGCATCCATTTTATTTCCAGCCACTGTGAGAGAAATACTCATCTCTTTTGGACTGCAGAGAGCAAAGTCTTTTGACTGCTCAGTAGTGGCTCCAGGGGTAAACACCCACAAGACAACCACAGTAACGGCTACTTGTACCATCTGCATCGTACCATCTCATGTCTTTGGGTTATGGTTCAAATAAACCACCGCTGATTCATCTCTCTGCATCCACATTTGAATCCATCCACCCAGGAGTGACACTTAGTCCTGTTTGCCCCGCTTCAAGGACACGAAGGTAGGACTTCTAACACCATCGCCATACTACACACCTTCAATCGCCTTAGTTGGGGACAGAACACACATGACTGCCAATAGAAGTGGGTCACTGGTGTTTACTAATGCTGTGACTGTGGACAGAAGTAGCATAATTAATTTGTAAAACTGTTTTACAGTACAGATGGACGGTGACTAAAACATACGAGATATTCAAGAACTTCTAAAAGATAATGGAATGTTTTTCACTGGCATGATTTTTACTTGCTGAATACAAACTGAAGCAGAAATACACACAAACAGCAAATTAAGATTTCTGCAGTAAGTATAATACCTACAAAACATACCAGAATCTCAGGTATTGTGATAAATAAAGTATGGAAAACACCTACAACTAAAGTAAATTAATCTATTATTACCATAGTTTAATATATAAATGAGAAGATACAAAATGCAAATATAGGGAAAATAAGGATAGAATATATTTGGTATTATTTCTTTATTCCAAGTAAAAGGCAGTTATCTCAAATTAATATAGTCAGTTCTTAAGCGAAGTGCCAGTGCACATATCATAATATGTGATTAAATAGATTAAATCTCTCTCTCTCTATATATGTGTCACATATAGGGTTCACTGTGTATTCCCCCCAGGATGCGGACGGAGCCCTATTAGACCCACTGGAGTGCCTTGTGGTCACAACAGGACGCCTGTGAGTCACAGGGCAACATAAAAGTAAGCATGGACCTTGTCAAGCTATTTGGCCTGGGATTGTTCAGGAAAAGCCGGTATGGGCTTTTATTTTTGAAACAGACTGCAGGAAGGAAGAGGGGCAGGTCAGTTTCCTCCAGGCCGGGTCTTACAGGTGGCCTTAGGCCACATATTCCAGTTTGAGAAAGCATTGCAGTCACAGACATAGCTGTGATTGCAATGCAGAATAAAAATAGGTATAGGTTTTGGACATGCTAGTGTCCAAGGCAGATTTAGGGAAAACATGCCCTGGCTTTTGTTGTTTTGAAACAGACTGCAGGATGGTAGTCGTGCAGTCCGTTTCATTCCTGTCTGGGTTTTCCATGTGGTTGAAGGCCACAGATTCTAGTTTAAAATCCCTGCAGTAAAGGCTTTGGGTGTGTCAGTATCAGAGTGGAGTTTGCAGCAAGCAAAGCAGACAGCTCTGTAAAAGCTCAGCTCTGTGTGAGAGTAACACAGAGCACTGTAGAGCAAACTCCTGGTACCCACAGCATACACAGCAGTGCAGTCACCCACGGCAATCGGTCAGAGGTGGAACGGCATATTTAGGGACTGTAATCTGGAGGATATGGTTCCCGGCTGTGATCCAGAGGATATTGTTTACTTTGTAGAGTTGTGAATTGGACATTAATGCTGTGTTTTTGTGATTTGGACATTTAATGCTGTGAAGTAAGCACATTAAAGAGACTTTTTGTTTGGAACTTCGCTGGGTCACTGCCTCATCACTGCTTAAGCGTGCTACCGCTAAACTACAACATATATATATATACATATATATATATATAAATTTCAGTCAGTTAACAATAACCTAAATATTCAGTACCATGATAACCAAAAACAACCATGAATAAAAAGAATTGCATTTTAGAAGAGGAACCAGGAAGAAGCACCTCCTAGGCGCGAAACTGCTGCTCATGCATAGGAGTATGCCATTCACTAAGACGCTGTTACTTTTATCTATTTGGAAATAAAATCTTCGAATTTTATGCATGAGTGAGTGCCGCAATTTCTTCTCTTCTACAGAAACATCAAAACCATTGGACTTTTTATATATTCATTGCGGAGCACCATCAAAAGTGAAGGGGATAACGTTGTTGTGGTGTGACCATATTTTTCATTTTGTTAGAATATATATTAACAACCAGAGATGCCGCATGTGGCCACCTCATTTTTTCTGTTGCCTTTTCAAAGGCATATACCACTGGAAGGTTGTGTGTGACCAATATTTAAAACATGTAAATCTATTCACCATCAAGTTATAACGTGAAAACTAACATACCAGATTATACACCATATGTACATGATACACCTGCTTGCATGTAGCCATGATCTCAGTGACCAGGAACCTTGGTGTCACATAGTAAAGTTGAAAGCATCCCTTTAAATAGTCACATGATCCATCAGCTGATCGTTGGTGATAGAGTTTTCTTCTATGCAGACCAGCTAGGTTTTGAGCTCGCCTGTGACTGATATTGCAGTTCTGCTATCCTGGTGCCGTTTACTCTGCTGCTGTGGAGCTTAGCAGCAGATACTGAACTGAGTAGTATTCTTTTTGTCTGTCCCTTGTTTATCTCTTTTCCTGTGTAATATCATCTGCACTGCAGTGGTGATGCTAATGTAAGGAGAAGAAGCCGGTCAGGTATACCTTTTCCGTGCCGAATCCGGAACTGTTGGGGCTGTCACCTCTGTTGTACAGGGAAAAGCTTAAGGCCCCGGACTGACCTTTGTACTCAGTGATAGGTGGCGCGGCTAAGCTAAAAAAGCCGCAGCGCACGGGAAACCAGTCAGTCTTGGCGGGAACGTGCAGCGCGCAGGAGGACAGTGTCAGCGTTCTGTCCTCTGAGCAACGGAGCGGGCCTAAGCCTGAAAGGCCTCAGATCCATGACCAGAGTTTGTCGACAGACTCATCCCATGCCCGCTGACACCGCTGACCGTGAGTGACAAGGTCCGTGGTCTGTATACAAATGCGCTCCCGTACCGGCAGGTGAGCAGTGTGACACGCTGTGAACTGTTTCCTGACAAGCCCTCATACAACCGCCGAGTTGCGCTAGACTCTGCCAGGGTTAAAGACTTTGTCCTTTCCATCTCTTCACCTTCCGGATCCAGAACCCCCATCAGGACCACGAGGAATAACCGCCGCCGCCACGATCCAGGATCCAGAATTCCTTACATGCTTTCTCTGCTGAGAGCTGGGACATGTGGCCTCTTCAGCGCCACCCGTTAAACTAGGAGGCTCCGAGGCTGGGGGGACGCCGCCCGGAGCCAGAACTGCCAGAAAGGAGAACGAGAAGTCCCATCAATTTAGTTTCAGTATGTCCCTTAGTCTGGGCCGAAATGGATGGTCGGGCCATCCGCTGCCTGGTAGATATGGGCTCCCAAGTAACTATGATGCCTGAGACACATTTTAGAAGACATTTCCCTGAAGCAATGAGGCCTGAGTGGGGGCCAGTGATCAAGTTGACGGCCGCCAATCATCTACCCATCCCGGTCGCAGGGGTGGCATGGATGCAAATAAAGGTCTGAGGCAAAGACCTGGGCCGCAAGGGTGTGGTGTTAACCACAGGCGACACAGAACGTGGACATACTGTCACACTGGGAATGAATGTGCTTGGCTGTATAATTTGTCGGGACCTGAACGGACCGCTTTGAAGGAATATGTAAATGAAATTTTACGAAAGGTTCATATCCGTCCTTCCTCCTCGCCTGTAGCTTTGGGGTTCTTTTTTGTGAAAAAACAAGATGCTGGCCTCTGTCCTTGCCTCAATTTCTGTGAACTGAACAAAATTACAGTTAAGAATACTTACCGGCTTCCACTTATCCCCGACCTATATAATCAGGTTATGGGGGTGAAATGGTTTTCTAAGCTTGATCTTAGAGGGGCATATAATCTGATATGTATCCGGGAGGGTGATGAGTGGAAAATGGTGTTTTTATCGTCAGAGGGTTTATTTGAAAATCTTGTCATACCTTTTGGGTTAACCAACTGTCACAAACCATTTTTGGATTTGTGGCAGCTCTGGTTCAACTCAAATTTTTCCTTTTGGACTTTTGGACAAGTCTGAGTTCCTGGACTTATCCTGTTTATGTGTTGGTACCAAAGCCGTAGTCCTGATTCTTGCTGTGTTGTGTTCCTGAAGTCCTAATTCCTGCTGTGTTATGTTCCTGAAGTCCTTCTGTGTCCTGAACCCTGTGCCCAGTGACTGTGACTCTTTGCTAACTGACTTTCTGTGATCTAACCTGGGTTCATCTTGGAAGTGGGAGTCTGATGTGTCTGCTGAGCCTATGCTACTCTGTGCTCAGCTTGTTATTCGGTGCAATCCCCGTCCGGCTCCAGTTCAACCCAGCGGGGCTTCTCCAGACCGCTTGGGTTCCTTTCTAGGTCGCTGCCAGATGTCCGGAGCCCGATGACCGTGGACTCTTGTCCGGAGCCTGATGACCGCGGCCTGATGTCTGGTCTCTGATGACCTTTCAGGTGTCTGGATCCTATCCTTCCCTGCCCGATGCCCGGAGCCTGCCGATCGCTGCCAGATGTCTGCAGCCTGATGACTGATGCCTCATGTCCGAAGCCTGTTGTCCGCAGCCTGATGTCCAGAACCTGTCGATCATTGCCAGATGTCCGGAGTCCGATGCCAGTGTTCTGATGTTCTACCTGAGATCCAAATCCTGATGTCCTCATGTCCTGTCTGAGACTTGATGTCCGCCTGGTGCCCTGATGTCCCGATGTCCTACCTGATGTCCGGCTTGTGACCTGATGTCCTGATGTTCAGTTCGTGTTCCAATGTCTAGTCCGTGTTCCGATGTCTAAGCCGTGTTCCGATGTCTAGTCCGTGTTACGATGTCCAGCCCATGTTCCGATGTACAGTCCGTGTTCTGATGTCCAGTCCTTGTTCTGATGTCCTGTTCGTGTTCCGAAGTCCAGTCTGTATTCCGATGTCCCGCCTGTGCCCAGACGTCCTGCCTGAGTGCGGATGTCTGTCCGTGTTCCGATGTCCAGCCTGTGTCCAGATGCCCAGTCTCAGGTTCTGGTGGTCCAAGTTGTGCTCTTGAGCCGGTCCCGCTTGTGTTCCTGAATGGATTCCTCCACCGTGGTTTCCGGGAGTCTCCAGCTCTGTTCCCTGGTGACGGTCCCGCCAGTGAGTCCTGGACCTGACCAGCCGATGCCTGATGCTGTAGTGCCAACGTTCCTGGACCTGTGCTATCCGTGTCTTGCTTATGTTCTGATGTCTTGCGGGTTCCCTGGGGTCTTACCCGTGATGGCTCCTGCCGTTGTCTGAAGGCTGCCTGAGGTCTGTATTTGATGCTCTCCTGCTGAGCCTGTGCTACGCCCAAGGCCTGAGAGAGAGGCCATCCTAGTATGCCCGTGCCAGATAACCCTGGACTGCATCAGCCTGTGATGACCTCCTGCCATCATCTGAAGCTAGTCCGAGGTCAGTGTCTGATGTTCTCCTGCTGTGCCTGTGCTACGCCTGAGGCCTGAGAGAGAGGCCATCCTAGTATGCCCGTGCCAGATGACTCTGGACTGCATCAACCTGTGATGACCTCTTGCTTTGCCTGTCAACCTGATATATGTTTCCATCGTGATGTGCATATTCCGGAACCTGGTGTTTACATGTCTTTTGCTTTATTTAAGTAAACTTTATGTTTCTTCATACCTGATGTTGTGCAGTGTCCTTTAGTCCTGCATATGGTGATCTTGTCCACAAGCTCAGCTGCCACAGACCCCGGTCGCTACCCTTCCCTAGTCCAGGTAGGCCCGGGTCCCTCCTGTGGTCCAGTGTGTCCACATTCCACGAGCACCTGGGACGCATACCTCATTGTCGTTATGGTTTGATGACATGAGAGCGTTGGCTGGGTAAGCCATACTGCGTCCCCGATCGTAACAGGAAGCTCTGGCACACAGACTCCGCTGAGCCTATAAGTACTGCAGGAAATTTCCGAGCCTAGCCTGTTGAGCATTGGACTCTGTTGCTATTGTGTGACCTGTGGGACTTTCTGCCAAACCCAAGTGAATTTTCTGGGGATTTTTTTTTGCTTTGGTCTTCAGAAGAGAGGGTCTGGTGTTATGATTTGGTAGCTGAGGAGAGCAGGCAAAAACGGCAATACACCAGAGAGGTTGGAATCTACTGGATTGCAGTACCCTGACTAACCAGCACAACTAAAGGCAGCCGTGGAGCGTTCCTAAGTTGGTTCTACCTACTACCTCTACGCTCACGCAAACGTCTGTCAATTTGAATCGCTAA
>VIAB01006117.1:80169-105003 GCA_009801035.1 Oophaga pumilio
CATACACACATACATACATTCAGCTTTATATATTAGAATACCTACGGTTAGGTGGCCGCCGCTCCTGGCGCTGGCACCGTGAGGAGTGACTGCAGACTTATATCTCAAGACTGGGTAACCCCTTTAATAAAGTTGATAATGTATTCTTACCTCTCATTACATTTTTTCTTTTTTAACCTGCTTTGATTTTGCTGTAATTTCGGCTCATCTAACCTTTTTTTTAACTCCTTCAAGACTGCCCTATTTTGGGCCTTCATGACGATGTTTTGTTTGTTTTTTCATTGTCACTTTCAAAGGGCCATAGCATTTTTATTTTATCTTTGACATAACTATACAAGAGCTTGTTTATCAGTGGCACCATTTTTGGTGTACATGTAATTGATTAACCAACTTTTATGGAAAGGAAAAGAGAAAAACAACAATTCTGCCATTGTTGTTTTTACAATATAAATTTTTCACCATGCCGTCCACAGTATAGTTGTGGTGTGTAATATTGCAATTGTAGAATACTCATGTAAAAGCTGATACATTGGAACCCAAGACTATATTCATCCTTGGTTACTAAAGGTATCGCATATTAGCCCGAAGTAGGTTGATGCTAGAGTTGAATAAATGATCATATGGTCAATGAGCTTTTTACAATTGTGTCAGAAAACATTTCAGTTCATATGAAAAGTGAACCTGTAATCACGTTTCTGCGATCAAATCAAGTGGCACCTCATTTTTATGCACTAAACATACCTTTTTTCAGATTTTGAAGATCTTCCATGGTATTATAATGAACACTAAGCAGTCCAATTTCACCATGCTTGGCGCCCACTTTATGGCTTTTAAGGCCACCCTTCTGCCTTTCTTTGATGTTAATGATGTCCAGAATAGAGATGAGCGAACATCGTTGGCTCCCTCCTTATTCAGCAAGCTATAGTGCTTACCGAAGAAGCTGAATTGGAAACCTGGATACCTGGAGCTCTCCTGATCAGCAGCTGTTTGGCGCCTCAGCTGCATGTGTGGCGGCTATGTGACAGTCACAACACATGCATAGAGAGTCTGTTTGCGGTGACTGTCACACATGCAGCTGCGGCGCCAAACAGCTGATTAAAGGGAGCACTCCAGGCATCCAGCTTTCCGATGCAGCATTTCGGTAAGCACTACAACTTGCTGAATAAGGAGGGAGCCGATGATGTTTGCTCATATGGCTTACAAATTTTGCACCCACATTGTTGATAAGAAGACGTGAACGCACAGTGGAGAATTCTTCTGCCTTGAACATGGTAAAGCAAAATGAGCAAGAGCTGAATTTTGATCAGCAGAGCAAGCGCAACATTTACTGAACTGTGTAGAGATGCTGACCAGACCATCAAGCGCTCATTAGCATGTACCTGAAAGATATTAAAAACTATTTTTTAAGGTGTGCCAGGATGCAGGGATGCAATAGACAGGTTGTTAGAAAGCAAATTTAATGCATAAAAATGAGGTGGACTATTTTGCATGGAGACACCTAATGGCAGGTTTCCTTTAATTCATTCCTAGTGTAGGACATAAACAACAAGAAAACAAGTGACCAAAAAAGTCCAATGTATAATGCAAAAATGGTTTTTATTAAATACAAAAGGAACATGTGAACAAGGTGATAACACTAAAGTGCATGATTGCAATAAGATAAAAGGGACGCAGGGATGCTGCTCAAAATATCAAGTATATAAGGTAGAATGATAGAAACATAATGATAATTACCTCAAATACATATCTATGACCTGGCTACACACATTACAGTGGTATGACAGATAATCACAATACATAGTATAAGTCACCCAGACTTATGATCATAATCAAATGAGGAATAAGGTGAACATACCACTGTATGATGAGCGAAGCCACCCGGGAGGTCAGCGGTGAAGGAGAGAGGATCAGAGCAGCACACCACGCGTCACCCCGATGCGCGTTTCGGCACAAGCCTTCGTCAGGGGGCGTGGAATAGAGAGTAGGGTGAGTTTAAAAATAACGCTCGTCCAATCAGCAATACCCAAAGAAAATAGTAGACATGGTAACATCTATTTGCAGAGCACTCCGAGCAATCAGAGGCCGGAAGTGACGCTTGTATGTAAATGAACAAGCGGAAGTGGTCATGTTGCCATACCAATAGCCGACGCTAAGATCATCACTCAGTCAACTCAGGACACGTCGGGAAAATCCAAACAACATATTCTCTGAGGACCGAGGAGGTCATAGAAGGCTGGGATGTAATAGATAAATATAGAAATTGTCAGTATAGCGACGCTTGTATGTCAGGTAAACATTCCAGCTGAAACGGCGACGTCGTCACGACGGGGAGGTATTAACGGTCATGTGACCCGCAATATCCAACCCCTAAAGTCAACGAGAGCCGAGCAGCCTAATGAGTAAATTGGATACAAGCGTACCCTGACAATAGTAAAACACTGGGTAAATGAAAAACCATAAGAGGTACAAAAAATAAAAAATACAGTAACCTAAGTGGGATGTAGAGAAAAAAGTCTTTTTAGGAAAATATCAGTGGAATCCATAATAAAAAGAAAAAAAATGTAATGGTATATATCCAGAAAGTCGCACATGACAAATACCACACAATAAGTTACAGTAAGGACAGTACATCACTATATATGATTATGGATATAAACAAACATCCCGATTACACTGTGATAATACAGACAATAGGGCAGAACACTAAACCAAGATACACAGATGATAATATTGTAAAAATAGCTATATCAATACACATCACATATAATATTAAATAATATAAATGGGACAGTAAAAATAATAATCAGATTGTGCTATTTATAAAGCAAATATTCAAGCACTAGAACGAGTTCTTTACATATAATAATTCCTAGTGTAGGACATAATAGTATCTTCTTTGTCAGAACCAGGCATATTTATTGGACTTGGGTTACACCATCATCTGCCTGTAGCTGCAAAGACCCTATTGTTATTTCCCATCTCTGCTAGTATTTAAATGTTGCTGTCAATCAGTGACATATGCATTTATATAGCTGGGTTGACAACTGCCATCCCCCCTCTGGGGTTCGTAGCAGAATTTAGCTGGACTCCATAGGAGAATGTCATTTTCTCTATATGCCGCAGTACTGTAATATTGTAATATATAGAACAAACAATCAAATTCAAGTTCCAAAGGGAACTAGAAAAAAAAAAAGTAAAAAGAAATTCACAGTGACCACTAGAACAGACAAAGTGTTCTGGAAACCTAGATAGGGCAGGTGTGACTATCCCTGTTTTCTAGCTGCTATTGAAAAATATAAGATTTCAGTTGACAGTTGTATGCCAATTGACTTGCATTAATTTTAGCTGTCATAAAACACACAGCCTGTTGTACAATCCATATAGATGTGAACGTGGCATGTGTCTCCAATATTGCTACCCCAATAATGTTTTGAGAAACATAAAACAGCACATTTGATAAAAAGTGTCTTTTATGTGTTTGTATACCATGCTATCTAGGGTTAAAGGGAACCTGTTATCATATTTATGCTGTCTGAACCATGAGCAATATCAGAGTAAACATACTTTCAAAACTTTGACAAGGACTGTGTCTCTGCTGAATTTTGCAAAGTTGTCTTTTCTTTGCCCTACTCCAGTTAAATGACAGGTCTGTCCCTTTGTACATAGGTGAAGACCTTCTAGTCAAAGGGATTGGAGAGGAATTGGGGGTAAGGGGGTCAAGGATCTCATTGGACTAGTCAGCAAAGACACGTGGTGCTTGGTCGGCTTTTCAAAGTATATTTACTCTGAAATGCCTGAATATTTCAGAATAAAACATGTCTGGCTGCAATTGCGAAGCCAGTGTTTGTATCATGCATCCGATGGTTCTGATGACAGGATTCCTTTTAATGGGTTGTCTCATCAAGTCAAATCCATTTTAAATAGATGCCAAGTGGCAGTCAGCAAGTTGGTTTGTTAAATTTAGCTACAAAAACCCTTGGCATTACACTGTTACCATTTGGAGAAACATCGGTCACTCTTCTAGGTCATAGAGGCAGATCACCAATGGGGACCCACTTTATAATATTCGTGTTTCATATTGTTGTTATTATTATTAAAAAAAACTCTTTTAAACTATTAGTCTCATATTTTAATACATTATTTTACTGTGCTTTGCTGGTTTAGAAAAAACAAAGCTCTTTCTCCGTGACCCAGTTTAGTTTTGCTAACACTACTGAAGAGAATTAGCCAAAAGCAGATGTCCTGTAAGTATTCATCATGTAAACCCTTTAGCTATTCGGAGTACGGAGTAAAACTAACTAGAATGACTGAAGGCGAATCACAAATCACAACACAGTGACAAAATAATTTATGATATTTTAACACCAATAAAAAACACAGTAGGAAATGACATTGTTTAATAGATTTTGTGCAGTGAATTTGCAGTTTTACTTTAATGTTTGGTTTGTGCTATTAATTTTGTATGCATCTATGCTACCGTAAATATTTCTGAACTTTATCAGTCATTTCATCTTCTTGAAGAATATTTAAAGGAAAGAGCACATGCTGAATGTTACACCCGGTCCCAGCGCTGCCTCTGCACTCCGTTCTGCTCACTCACCTGTTCCTCGGGCTGTCCCTCTGCGGCGGTCTGTGCGTGGGCTGGGGTCTCCTGTCCCATCTGCTCTCCGGCGTCCTGAGTCCTTCTCCACTTCCTGGCACGCTGCTGGCAGGCATCCAGACAGTCGGCTTAGGACGCGAGGCCGCGCCCACCGTCTCTCTTAAAGGGGCAGCGTGCATCTTTTGAAATAGCTAATTATCCAATGGCTGCGCACTCGGTACTATATCTGGTCACTCCACCATTAGGGGAGTGCCGGAGCAACGTGTTCTATCATTGCTACATCCGGTTCTGTTCCTGTTCTGTCTGCGCTGCGTCTGCAGTCTCTGTGCTTCGCTGATACTGTTTGTCTCCTCAGATCATTGCTAACCCGTATCTGGCTAATCTGGACAATCTCGGCTATTACTGGCGCAAGTGTCATCCCGTTCCGCCATCAGCCATCCGTACCCGTGGACCGTGACAAGGTCACTGAAGCCAGCTTTC
Source organism: Oophaga pumilio (assembly GCA_009801035.1). Classification (NCBI taxonomy): domain Eukaryota; kingdom Metazoa; phylum Chordata; class Amphibia; order Anura; family Dendrobatidae; genus Oophaga; species Oophaga pumilio. Next base: position 85,250 of record VIAB01006117.1, read on the forward strand.
TACCATCCGTTCTGGACCAGGACCTTACCCTTCTCCGTCAAGAACTTTCCACGGACTCTGTAAATACTTGTTACCCTTTTGGTCCCTCTGGGACAGCTGCCACGTGTCCGGGGTCTAACTGGAGGTAGCACCTGTGTCCTCCGGGTATTCCATTCTGGTCCTGTTCGAGGGGCCTTACTACGGGTACCCGGGGCTCACTAGTTACGCCCCCTTCGGAGCCCACCGGACCGCGGTCTCGAGGTTCCACATTTAAAAATAAATACGAATGTGAACTTCACCACCTCTGCCTCCGCTTCCATTCGTTACACTGAATATAGCAAATAACATACATCAACTTGGGAAAATTGAATAGACCACTATGTGGAAAAGGTGACATACATTTGCTTAGTGGATGAATGGCAGACTGTTGGAATATGTTTGTTGCAACAACTCCATTCCTGTCTATGAGTGCTAAGTTGCTAGATTTGTATGCTGTTTAAAAAGTTAGAACAAAAAAAACCTCTCAAAGGCTCACACAGGGAGAGCATGTGACTGTATTTCCTGTTTTCCTGTGTCTGTATGAGAGAAGCAGCCTGCTGTAGATGCTGCACAGATAGAGACACACAAATGATATATTCCTGATCTATTAAGCTTATCATATACTGTTCCTGATTGTTCTTGAATAAAGAAGCTCTGCTGTCACACGCTTGGAGAGTATCCTGAATAATCTGCTGCAAATGGGTTATGGGCCCAGAGCGACAAAGAACCCCAGAGTAACACAGCAACAGAAGCCCAGAGCAAAAGCAACACAGAGCAACAGAGAAGATGTCCACTAGCAGCAATTCTGTCAAGTTCTCAGTGCCAAGCCTCAATAACCAGAACTACCAGTCCTGGAAATTCAAGGTGAAGATGCTGCTCATAAGAGAAGGTAGGTAGAAACATACTCAGGAACAAGTGCCTCATCCATTACCAGATGATTGGCTAGAGAAGGATCAGAAAGCACAAAGCAAGATCTCCCTCAGTGTAGATGATAAACAGATTGTGCATATATGCAAGTGTGCAACTGCAAAGGAGATGTGGGATGAGTTACAGAAAGTGCATGAAAGATCAAATCTCAGAAATAAGCTTTATCTCATGATAAAGCTGTATCAATCTAAGCTAAGTGATGGACAGAATATGCAGGACTATATAAGGAACACCCTAGAGATTGTGAAGCTTCTCAGGGGTATTGGAAAAGAAATTAAAGATTCTCATGTTGCTGCACTTCTATTACATGGTCTTCCAGTGGGTTATGACACACTCGTGACTGCACTAGATGCATGACCAGATGATGAGCTGACACTAGAGTATGTTAAAGGCAAACTGAGAATGAATTCAAGAGAAAAACGCAGCATGTAAGCAGCAGTAATTAATTCAGAGCAGAAACAGCATTAAAGACACAGTATTTCCCTAAATATAAGAGCAATCTAAAAGAAACTCGTGAATATTTTGGCTGTAAAAAGTCCGGCCACCTTAAAGCAGACTGCAGAATTTGGAAAGCAAGAATGAGTCTGCTTAAAAAGCAGAACAGTCATCAAAGAGTTAAAACAGTTGTAAAGGAAGATTCTGGATGTGATGAAGCAGCATTTTATGCCAGTACACGCCCATCTGCAAAGCATATATGGTGTATAGATTCTGGTGCAAGCAGTCATATGACAAATAACAAGGATCTCTTCACTGACCTTAATGAAAGCAAGTCAGCAAAGGTCATCTTAGCTAATGGTCACTATATGACCAGAAGGAGTAGGAGACCGCTACCTCCACTGTCCAGTTTCCTCGGCACAAAGCAGAAAGATCACAATAAAGGATGTTCTCTATGTTCCCAGCCTTGAAAGCAATCTTCTGTCAGTAAAGAAGCTCACGCAAAAGGGGAATGTAGTTATTTTTAAAGATAACAGGTGCATCAAATCAAAGAAGGATCACTAACCTGAAGAAGGAAAAATCCAAGATGAACTTTATCAGCTAAAATGCAAAGAAAAAGTGTACAGTGCTAGACAAGATCTGCATAAGAACTGTATCCATGTATGGCACAGACGTCTTGGACACAGAGACCCAGAAGCAGTAAGTAAGCTAACTCAACTTGCAAATGGTATTGAAATCAACCATTGTAGTCAACTGATGAAGTGCGCTAGCTGTCTTAAAGGGAAAATGTCCAGAAAATCCTTTCCTAAAGTAAGCACACTAGATCTGCACATCCTCTGGATCTGATACATACACATGCATGTGGTCCAATGAGTGTTCAAATTCCTAGCAAGAAGAGATATTTTCTCACATTTATTGATGACTACTACAGATATACAGTTTCCTACCTGCTTCATATTAAGGATGAAGTTCCACAGAAACTTGAAGAATATCTTGCTGTAGTGTTTAACAAATTTGAAAGAATGCCAAAAGCCCTGCGTGCAGATAATGGAACCAAATATACAAGTGGTAAGGTGAAAAACATTTTGAAAAAGAATGGAATTGTGTTCCAGACTACCATTCCATACAACCCAGAACAAAATGGCATTGCAGAGAGAAAGAACCGTACTCTCTGTGAAAGTGGAAGAAGTATGTTGTTTGATGCAAATCTACCTACAATGTATTGGGGAGAAGCCATCATGACAGCTTGCTATGTTCAAAACAGAGTGCCAGGTAAAGCCACAAATAATTCCATATGAGCTATGGAACTGCGAGAAGCCTAACCTGAAGCACCTCAGGATATTTGGAAGCAAAACTTTTGTGTATGTTCCCAAAGAAAAACGTTCCAAGTGGGAATCATATGCAAATCAAAGTGTCTTGGTGGGCTATAGCAAAACTCAAAAGGGATACAGAATCCTACACCCAGAGACCAACACAGTAACAATCAGCAGAGATGTAGTGATTGATGAAAACTCTGTATCGCTCAAATTCCATGAAGTTACACCAGTTATTCAACCTTAGAAGAAAGAACAAGAATCTCAATCACCAAACCCAGACACTGAAAAGGAAAACACTGAAGTGTGGAAAAGCTCTGAAGCCACCAAGAAAGACACAGAAGAACCAAGTCAACCTCCAGTCAGGAGATCAGAAAAGCCAAACAAAGGTATCCCAGCTAGACAGACACCTTTCTTATATGGTCAGAACACTTCCTGAACCAGAGCCACAGTCATGTAAAGAGATGCAAAAACTGCCTGTTCACTAGAAGCAGAAGTGGATAAATACTGCTAATGAAGAGATGGAGTCCCTTCACCAACTCCAGACATGGGAGCTTACTGAGCTACCACAATGAAAGAGAAACTGCAAAGCTAGGTGAAATTCTCAACCAGCACTTTGAGACTAAGGACCTTGGAAATGTGACATATTATTTGGGAATCCAAATCCAGAGGGAGGAAGATGGGAGTTTTCTTCTCAACCAAAGTTCTAAAATTTCCACAATCCTAAACCAGTTTGGAATGTAAACACCAATGGATCCCTTCTACTTAAAGTTGGAAGGAGAAGAATATTTGCTACTTAGCAAATGAGAGTTACAGACAAGCAGTGGGGGAGCTTCTGTACATAGCAACCACAACTCGTCTGGATATCACAGCCACAGTCGGAATTGTCTGCCAACGTGTAAGCAAGCCACTCCAATGAGACTGGAATGCAATTAAGAGAATTCTTCAATTTCTTAAAGAAACTCAATGGCTAATTCTTAAGATATCTGCATCTGGAGATATCACTCTCACAGGTTATGTGGATGCAGATTGGGCTGAAGATTCAAGTGATCGGAAATCAACAAGCGATTACTTGTTCAAGTTAGGAGAAAATTCAATTTCTTGGTCCAGAAAAAAAAATAGTGTAATTTGGTTGAAACAACTTTTGGAAGATTTCAGCAAGCCACTAGCTCAACCAACAGTTATCTATGAGGACAACCAAGGATGCATTAAACTTGCCAGCAGTGAGAAGATTACTGCAAGGACTAAGCACATTGATATAAAACATCACCACTTAAGTGATTTAGTTGAACGTGGTGTACTCGAGTTTGTTTATTGCGAGTCTGACAAGTTGATAGCTGATGCTATGACAAAGCCATTATCAAGAGCCAATTTTATGGATTTCAGAACCGCAATGGGACTAACAGGATATGATATATGGTAGCACTACTAGAATACCATTTCTTGTCTTAGAAGGATAAAAATACCTTTATATCTTTTGTTCCATATTTCTTTTCTGACCATATGTTTGGTGTTCTCTTTTGCCCACGCTTACATAAAGAAAATTATCCATACAAAAAATAAAAATACAATAAAAAACATCAAAAGGGACCAACTCAATGGAAGTGTAAATCAATTCATGTATATCGTATGCTGGATATAAAGGTAAATAAATCACAATGGATAATAAATATAACCTGTATGTACGTTGCCTGAAAATAAGTGCCCCACAATAGGAGATAAGAACACCCGTTCCCAGTGTTTAAGTGAATGTATATAGTACAGTGAAAGTAGGTAATGCATGATGTGAATATATCAAAGATAGGCATAGATGTGATAGGTGGCAGCCAAACAGCTGCCTAGTAGTGGTCAAGTATCCAACATTTGAAAGTCAAACTCCATGGCTCTAGATGCAAGCTGTAGACAATGATAGCTTTTAAAGTGATCAGTAAAATATTTACAAGAGCATGCATTGATTGAAGATAATCTACCATGTATACATACAGAGCGGGGAATTTATATTGCAAATAGTTAATCACTGCCACATGTCAGTCCAAAGTGTAGCTTATAGAGTGGCCATGGAGGAATCATGTGGACAACATGGTGTATAAGAGTGTCTAGATAATTATGCAGGTGTACATAAGTGCATCAATTAGACAAATGCTACATAAGAGTACACACAGACATATGTGTACCAAATAGGTATCAAAATAATTATAAAAAAGTGGACATAGGTCCAACAGAGAGACATAGGATGTTAGAGGGGGTCACATGTGTCACATAGAAATGTAAGATATGCAGAGCAAAACAGTACATGTATGCGGTAGAAGTCAATGCAGGATAAATTAAAAGGCAACGGAAGGTTACTTTGGTGGTCCGAGATCCAAGTGCGGCACACACCCCGACGCGCGTTTTGGAACGTGTCCTTCCTCGGGGGAATGGGCTCAGAAGAGCTTTTAACCACACTCAATAATTTGACATTGAAATAAAAATCAGTGGTGTCAAATGGTTTGGGACACCGTATAGTTTTCGATATCAGGAGATATAAATGTCTACAGATTAAATATATGGACACCTTGGAAAACTCTTTTTTACTTGAGTGCATGTAGTTTGGGTTTACTGTATAGATTTTTTTGCATTTGGGATTAATTACAAATGTTGCACCATTTGCAAAATAAATGCATAGTTTCAAAGTTGTTGAGCTAAGCATCTTGGTTCAATTAATTATTCCAACATGTTTATGCAGAGGAAGTCAAAAGTACAGCTAATTTCAATATGTTAGGTAATAAATTGTTTCCTAATTTTCAATAAGGATATCCAAATAACTCCTCAGGTCAATATCCCCCCTGCAGAAATGAAGTGTCCAGTGTTAAAGTATGCACCAGCTGCGAGCATATGCTGATGGGGCTGAGATAGGGAATTTTTGGAGCAGATAGCCGATGGCGCTGTGTTAATTGTTAGTGCTTGTTAATACTGTGCTGCTTGACCTCTCAGTTTTGTTTGTATTAGTTCTTTCTTATTTATTCCACATTTTTGATTATGAAGATAATTAGTTTTCTGTGTCTCCTAGGTAAAACAATTCATTCTCCCCCTAATGTGTGAATGTTGAATGATTCTGCTGAAAGCTAAGATTGCAAGAGGTTAAAGCCCCAGACTCACATGCAGAAAAAGTCAAGTACAGCATAGAACAGCTTGGCAAACAGACTGATACAAGGAATCTCCTGGAGGTTCAAATCGTCTGTCTACACGAAACTCAGTATATGTATACAAAAGAAAAAAGGGGAATTGACGGCAGCTAAGAGCTTAAATTTACAATCACCAAGCTGATGATTATATTACTATGTAGAGATTACTTGTGAGAGTTTATTAGTACTGAGCGACCACAGATTAATAATCGGAAATGGGACAAAAACAAAATCTGTATGAGAGATTCAGTCTAGGGGCAGAGACAGAAGGCCATATAACTCGTGTGAGGATGCATCGCAATTCTCATACTGGCCTTCTGCTCTCCTGACCTGAGCGTGACAGCTGCATAGAAATACATCACGCTGTCATGCTCAGGTCAGAAGCACTGCTGACATGCTCAGTCCATACAGTGCAGTCCCTAAGTGTGCATACAGACGGCAGTATAACTTGTGTGATGATCGCATCACACTGCACAGACTGGCCTGACAGCTCTCCTGATCTGATGTCATGAATCATTAAGGGATTCGGGGCAGCTCTGGGTCTGCTGAAATTTAAATGTAGTTTTTTTTCCTTTGATCCAGCAAGAGTTAATGTCAGTCTCTTGCTGGCAGCTTCTTTTAGGCTGGTTAGCTGATGTTGGTTGGTAACCACTCCCACCTCCCTTTTAAATAGTCACATGACCCATCAGCTGATTGTCAGTTGTAGAGTTTACTTCTATGCAGACGAGCTAGGTGTGTGGAGCTCTCCTGTGACTGTGGTGTTGCTGCTGTTGGAGTCCTGTTTACCTGGTGCTGTCTACTCTGCCGCTATAGAGCTGTAAGGTACTAGCAGGAATGCAGGATGCAGTGACGAATAGAAGGCAGAGCAAGCGCTAACGGGTTTTCTATAACAGGATATTATAACAACAAATACTCCACGCAGGGTAGAGAGTGAGGGAGTATGGGGAATATAGCGTATACAATTATAGAGAGAGTATAAGTTCAAATAACGGGTTATCAGTCTGTGTTTTCCGGACAGAGGAGGCTGGAAAATCCCACGATGATGCCGTAAGTGATGCAAGAAGTCTCTGAACTGGTCCCGTAGGAAGTAGAAGCACTGTCTCTTGACGGCAGCGACGTATACTGGCTTTCCTAGGCATAGCCTTGTGGTCCTGGAGCGAGGCAGTGTTTGAGATGGCGTCTGTGACACCGCGGCTGGGGGTCGGAGTCCCGGAGAGCAGGCCAATGCAATGCTACCTGATTCCAATTGCACCGCTTGAGAGAGATTCAATCTAAGGGCAGAGGCAGAAGGCCGTGTAACTCGTGTGAGGATGCATCGCAATCCTCATACTGTCCGTCTGCTCTCCTGACCGGAGCGTGACAGCTGCATAGAAATACATCACGCTGTCATGCTCAGGTCAGAAGCAGTGCTGACATGGTCAGTCCATACAGTGCAGTCCCTAAGTGCGCATACAGACGGCAGTATAACTTGTGTGATGATCGCATCGCACTGCATGGACTGGCCTGACAGCTCTCCTGATCTGATGTCATGAATCATTAAGGGATTCGGGGCAGCTCTGGGTCTGCAGGAATTTAAATGTAGTTTTTTTTCCTTTGGTCCAGCAAGAGTTAATGTCAGTCTCTTGCTGGCAGCTTCTTTTAGGCTGGTTAACTGATGTTGGTTGGTAACCACTCCCACCTCTCTTTAAATAGTCACATGACCCATCAGCTGATTGTCAGTTGTAGAGTTTACTTCTATGCAGACGAGCTAGGTGTGTGGAGCTCTCCTGTGACTGTGGTGTTGCTGCTGTGTTGTTGTTGTTGGAGTCCTGTTTACCTGGTGCTGTTTACTCTGCCGCTATGGAGCTGTAAGGAACAAGCAGGAATGCAGGATGCAGTGACGAATAGGAGGCAGAGCAAGCGCTAACTGGTTTTCTATAACAGGACATAACAACAAATACTCCACGCAGGGTAGAGAGTGAGGGAGTATGGGGAATATAGGGTATACAGTTATAGAAAGAGGGTATAAGTTCAAATAACGGGTTAAGTTATCAGTCTGTGTTTTCCGGACAGAGGAGGCTGGAAAATCACACGATGACACCGCAGATGATGCGAGAAGTCTCTGAACTGGACCCGTAGGAAGGAGAAGCACTGTCTCTTGACGGCAGCGACGTATACTGGCCTTCCTAGGCATAGCCTTGTGGTCCTGGAGCGAGGCAGTGCTTGAGATGGCGTCTGTGATGCCGCGGCTGGAGGACGGAGTCCCGGAGAGCAGGCCGAGGCAATGCTACCTGATTCAGATTGCACCGCTTGGTCAGTACTGTGTTGCGTGCAGGCAACAGTCAGCGGAATGGATTGGTTTGTCCTATGAGCATCAGCGGTGAGAGGAGACGTCATCTTTAAAGGTTTGTAGTCGGCCTGCGCTTGGGCTGGAAGGGCATAGAGTGGGCCTGCTTGCTGGCGTTGGTCTGTGGAGAGTAAGTCAACCTTCTCCTGCAGCGCACACTGTCTTCTCGCCAAAAGCCCCGTCCTGGCGCGCTCCCTCGCTTTTATCTCAGGCCCCCTACAGTCAGGTGCAAAGGTCTCTTCCAGTCAGAAAGTTCTTCCCCTGGCAACAATGGTGACAGCCCCTATAGTTCCGATCCTGGCGGGATCTAAGAACCTGGGGCTCTCCTCATTTTCTAGCTCTTCATTCCTATTCCACCCAGGTTTAACATGTTTCAATCTGGATAGGACATCAGCATGAGTGTTCTCGGCTCCTCTTTTGTAAGCGATCTTATACCAAAACTTTGCCATTCTGGCCACCCATCGTTGCTCCAGAGCTCCCAGCTTCGTATTCTTCAGATGAGCCAATGGGTTGTTGTCGATGCGCACTAGTACTTCGGACCCGGACAAGAATTCTGCGAACCTCTCCTTCATAGCCCACACCAACGCCAGCAGCTCTAACTTGAAGGAACTGTAATTGTCTGGATTACGTTCAGAATCATGAAGGGGCCGACTTGCATAAGCGATCACCTTCTCTCTTCCGTCCCGTATCTGTGAAAATACAGCCCCAAGTCCATGCAAACTCCCATCAGTGTGGAGAATAAACGGTTGAGAAAAGTCCGCATGATCCAACACAGGAGCCTCTGTCAATGCTGTCTTCAGGTCTTGAAAGGGTTTTTACTGATGTTTCTCCCAACGAACAGTCCGGTTATTTGCACCAGAAGGCACTCCCTTCTGAAGCTTGAGCAGAGGTTTCGCTATGCGGGCACAATTCTTTACAAAACGACGGAAGTACCTGGTCAATCCTAGGAATGCTCGAATGTCTTTCGCCGTCTCCGGTGTGGGCCAATCCTGTATCACAGCAATCTTCTCCCAAGATGATTTCACCCCTTCAGCAGAAACAACATGGCCTAAGTACTCGTTCTGAGTGCAGAACAAATTACATTTTTGAGGTTTCACCTGTAGACCGTGTCTTTGAAGGCGACTCAACACCTGTTCCGGTCTTTGTAGATCCTCAAATGAAGCAGCATAGACTATAATGTCGTCTAAATAGATGAGCGTGGCTTCGAAGTTCAAATCACCTAGACACTTCTCCATTAGACGTTGAAAAGTTCCAGGAGCATTGGCTAAACTAAACGGCATTTGGTTGAATTCAAACAGACCCATGGGTAGTATAAAGGCGGTCTTCGGCCATTCCTGTTCCGACATCGGTACTTGTCAATAGCCGCTGGCGAGGTCCAACGTTGAGAAGAATTTCACTTTTCCTAGTGCAGACAAGGATTCTTCAATCCTAGGTAATGGGTATGAATCTCTCGCTGTGCAGGCATTGAGTTTACGATTATCCACACAAAAACGCAGAGTGCCGTCCTTTTGCACTTGAACTATAGGGGCAGCCCTGGGACTTTGACTCTCTCTAATGACACCTTTCTGAAACATCTGACTTAGCATACTTTTCACCTCTTGGTACAACTGTGGTGGAATTTGTCGATAATGTTCTTTAATGGGCACGATATTTTCAGTTGGTATCTTGTGTGTGATAGCCGTAGTGCAGCTGAAATTGTCCTCATGACTGGCGAATACGTCTCTGTAGAGTGCCAATAGAGCTTCCACTTGCTGCACCTTTGCTGGAGTGAGTTCGGTCATCTCGGCCCGAATCTATTCGAAAACAAAGTCGTCCTTCCTGGATATGATGAGGCTCCGGCGTCCAAGAGGAATTAACTGTCACGGTCCAGGGGTCTCCCTGCTGTACTGTCAGCTGCACGGCCTGAGGTGGTATTACTTCTTCAGGCATGCCCATAATCCGAGCTACTTCACTTTTGGGAGAAACTGTGATATCCTGATCTTCTAAATTCACAGAACGTACAGGAGCCATTCCATCACGCACAACGGCTAACGTACGTTCCACAAGGAGTCCCGGGGGAGGTTGCTCCGAAAAGAATGGCTCAATTTGGATCTCTACTCCTTCTAACGGAATGTGAGCTCGGACGAGCAGAGTGAGTACTGTCTGTCCGGGAGGCAAAATGAGTTTGGCAGAGTAGGTAATGATCACTTTTCCTAATGTCCCTCCGTCACTGAAAGATTCTTGAGCTCAAGCTACGAGGATTAACTGTTGTACTCTCCTCTGGGGGGTATGTGGGCTTCACTGCTTCAGAGGCACGTTAGAGGGCTCGCTGATGAGAAAACTCCCAAACTCCTTTAATATGTTCATCCCTAGGGTGACTGTATGTACACTACTCATTTCCCCCAGGGTTAGCACCACACCTTTCCATCCCAGATCCTTTCCACAAATGCTAATCTGCATCCACACCACCTCTGTGACCGGAAAGGGCAAGTGGTTGGCAGCCGTCAACTTTATCACTGGGCCCCACTCAGGCCACCTTGCTTCAGGAAAATGTCACCGGAAATAGGCTTCTGGCATCGTAGTCACCTGTATCCACCAGGCAACGTACTGCTTGACCATCAAATTCGGCCCAGACTAGAGGGCACGTTGAGACTAGATTTGTGGGACTTCCTCTACTCCTCCCTGTCTGTTCTGGCTCCGGGCAGTGTCCCCCAGGCTCAGAGCCTCCTAGTTTAACGTATGATGTTGTTGGGATCTACCCCGTCGTGGACACTTCCGAATCATATGTCCAATCTCTCCGCAATTAAAGCAAGTGAAGGGTCTCTGTCGACGGAACATTCTAGATTCACAGCAAGGATCTGGGTTTTCTCTGCCCCCTAATTGATTTGAAGCAGCCCCAGACTTCTTTTTAACCCCTTCCCGACCTGTGATGCCATGTAGGCACCATGAAAGTGAGTGCCTTCCCAACCTTTGACGCCTATGTGGTGGCATGGGGAGATCGCGTTCCTGCGGGTCGGGTGACCGAGGTCACTGAAAGGTCACCCGACCCGCAGATACAGGAGGACTTGTACTTCACCCCAGGGGAGGTTGCTTTGGCCCCCAGTGGCTATGATCGCTTTGATTGGCTATTGAAAGGGAAACAGCCAATCAGAGCAATTGTAATATTTCACTAATGAAATTTGGTGAAATATTACAATCCAGCCATGGCCGATGCTGCAATATTATCGGTCATGGCTGCCGCTGTCAGTCTTTCCTCCCTTCTGTCCTGTCCTCCGCTGCTCTCCACTCCCCTTCATCCTGTCCTCCACTCCCCCGGCGGTCCGATCCCACCCCCTCCCCTCCGGTACCTCCCGAGTCCCGGTGTCCCTCCGTCTTCTTCCATGGGCGCTGCCATCTTCCAAAATTTTGGGCGCATGCGCAATGCGCCCACCGAATCTGCCGGCCGTCAGATTCATTCATTCATTCCAGGTACATTTTGATCACTGTGATATACCCTATCACAGTGATAAAAATAAGAAAATAGTAAATAAAACCCCCCTTTATCACCCCCTTAGTTAGGGAAGAATAATAAAATAAAGAAAATATATTTCTTTTTATTTTTCCACTAGGCTTAGGGTTAGAATTAGGGTTAGGGCTAGAATTAGGATTAGGTTTGGAATTAGGGTTAGGGTTGGAATTAGGGTTAGGGCTGGAATTAGGGTTAGAATTAGGGCTAGGGTTGGAATTAGGGTTAGGGTTAGAATTAGGGTTGGAGTTGGAATTAGGGTTAGGGTTGGAATTAGGGTTAGAGTTGGAATTAGGTTTAGGGTTGGAATTAGGGTTTGGGTTAGGATTGGAATTAGGGTTAGGGTTGGAATTAGGGTTAGGGATTAGGGTTAGGGGTGTGTTGGGGTTAGGGTTGGGATAAGGGTTAGGGGTGTGTTAGGGTTAGGGTTGGTGTTAGAGTTATGGTTAGGGTTTGGATTAGGGTTAGGGGTGTGTTGGGGTTAAGGTTGTGGTTAGGGGTGTGTTGGGGTTAGGGTTGTTGCTAGGGTTGTGGTTAGGGTTTGGATTAGAGTTAGGGGTGTGTTGGGGTTAGGGTTGTGGTTAGGTTTAGGGGTGTGTTAGGGTTGTGGTTAGGGGTGTGTTGGGATTAGGGTTGGAGTTATAGTTGAGGGGTTTCCACTGTTTAGGCACATCAGGGGCTCTCCAAATGCGACATGGCGCCACCATTGATTCCAGCCAATTTTGCGTTCAGAAAGTCAAACGGTGCTCCCTCCCTATTGAGCCCCGACATGTGCCCAAACAATGGTTTACCCCAACATATGGGGTATCAGCGTACTAAGGAAAAATTGCACAACAACTTTGGGGGTCTAAGTTCTCATGTTACCCTTGGGAAAATAAAAAATTGGGGGCTAAAAAATTATTTTGTGGAAAAAAAAAGTATTTTTTTATTTTCACGACTCTGCGTTATAAACTTCTGTGAAGCACTTGGGGGTTCAAAGTGCTCACCACACATCTAGATAAGTTACTTGGGGGTCTAGCTTCCAAAATGGGGTCACTTGTGGGGGGTTTCTACTGTTTAGGCACATCAGGGGCTCTGCAAACATAACATGACACCACCCAGACCATTCCATCAAAGTTTGCATTTCAAAACGTCACTACTTCCCTTCCGAGCCCTGAAATGTGCCCAAACAGTGGTTTCCCCCCACATATGGGGTAGCAGCGTACTCAGGACAAACTGGACAGCAACTTTTTGGGGTCCAATTTCTCCTGTTACTCTTCGGAAAATACAAAATTGCGGGCTAAAAAATCATTTTTTGAGGAAAGAAATGATTTTTTATTTTCACGGCTCTGCGTTATAAACTTCTGTGAAGCACTTGGGAGTTCAAAGTGCTCACCACACATCTAGATAAGTTTCTTGGGAGTATAGTTTCCAAAATGGGGTCACTTGTGTGGGGGTTCTACTGTTTATCAATAGCATGGGTGAAGGGGAAAAGGAAAATAGTCAGCTCACCAGTCTTCTGCAAGTTTCTCTTATTGAACACGCACGGAGGAGCCTTGATCAGAGGCGCGGTTCACAATGGAAAATGGAGGAGGAAAAATATCTCCAGCGTGTAATCCAATAAAATCATTTTTTTATTCAAGACATTTTAAAATGTATGTATCAAAAATACAAATGAACAAAGGAAAGGATGGGATCCCCATAGCAACCAACGCGTTTCAACCTCTTGCGGTCTTCATACCATGACTAAGACCGCAAAAGGTTGAAACGCGTTGGTTGTTATGGGGACCCTATCCTTCCTTTCCTTTGTTCATTTGTATTTTTGATACATACATTTTAAAATGTCTTGAATAAAAAAATGATTTTATTGGATTACACACTGGAGATATTTTTCCTCTTCCATTTTCTACTGTTTAGGCACATCAGCGGCTCTGCAAACGTAACTTGATGCCCTCAGACCATTCCATCAAAGTCTGCATTTCAAAAAGTCACAACTTCCCTTCCCAGCCCCGACGTGTGCCCAAACAGTGGTTCCCCCCCACATATGGGGTACCAGCGTACTCAGGACAAACTGAACAACTACTTTTGGGGTCCGATTTTTCCTGTTACCCTTGGTAAAATAAAAAATTGCGGGCTAAAAAATAATTTTTTGAGGAAATAAATTTATTTTCATGGCTCTGCGTTATAAACTTCTGTGAAGCACTTGGGGGTTCAAAGTGCTCACCACACATCTAGATAAGTTCCCTGGGGGGTCTAGTTTCCAAAATGGGGTTACTTGTGGGGGAGCTCCAATGTTTAGGCACACAGGGGCTCTCTATGCGCAACATGGTGTCCGCTAACGATTGGAGCTAATTTTCATTCAAAAAGTCAAATGGCGCTCCTTCGCTTCCGAGCCCCGCCCTGCACCCAAACAGAGGTTTATGACCACATATGAGGTATCAGTGTACTCAGGAGAAATTGTCCAACAAATTTTAGGATCAATTTTATCCTGCTGCCCATGTGAAAATGAAAAAATTGAGGCTAAAAGAACATTTTTGTGAGAAAAAAGTACTTTTTCATTTTTATGGATCAATTTGTGAAGCCCCTGGGGGTTCAAAGTGCTCACTATGCTTCTAGATAAGTTCCTTGGGGGTCTAGTTTCCAAAATGGGGTCACTTGTGGGGGAGCTCCAAAGTTTAGGCACACTTGGGCTCTTCAAACTCGACATGGTGTCCGCTAACGATTGGAGCTAATTTTCCATTCAAAAAGTCAAATGGCGCACCTTCCCTTCCGAGTCCTGCCATGCACCCAAACAGTGGTTCCCCCCACATATGGGGTTTCAGCATACCTACTCAGGACAAATTGGGGTCCACTTTCTCCTTTTACCCTTGAAAAAAAAAAGGTTGCTAAAAGATCATTTTTGTGACTAAAAAGTTAAATGTTCATTTTTTCCTTCCATGTTGCTTCTGCTGCTGTAAAACAACTGAAGAGTTAATAAACTTCTTGAATGTGGTTTTGATCAGCTTGAGGGGTGCAGTTTTTAGAATGGTGTCACTTTTGGATATTTTCAGCCATACAGACCCCTCAAACTGACTTCAAATGTGAGGTGGTCCCTAAAAAAATGGTTTTGTAAATTTAGCTGTAAAAATGAGAAATCGCTGGTCAAATTTTAACCCTTATAACTTCCTAAGAAAAAAAATTTTGTTTCCAAAATTGTGCTGATGTAAAGTAGACATGTGGGAAATGTTTTTTATTAACTTTTTTGTGCCACATAACTCTCTGGTTTAACAGAATAAAAATTAAAAATTTGAAAATTGCGAAATTTTCACCAAATGTCCAATTTTTTCACAAATAAATTATTGACCTAAATTTACCACTAACATGAAGCCCAATATGTCACGAACATTCTCAGAATCGCTAGGATCCATTGAAGCATTCCTGAGTTATTACCTCATAAAGTGACTCTAGTCAGTTAACATCAGCCAACTCTCCTTTAATAACCAGAAGTTCCCTCCGTAATTCTTCCACCCATTGGGGTTTGGTGATTGCGTTCACGGACACCTCCCCGCTCCGGACCTTCCCTACCGGGATTGTCACCCTCTGCTCCTGTTCACACATGCGCGCTACGCTTCCTATCTCAGAAAAAGTCATGTGAGGATTCATCCGCACGCGCTCCCGCAGGGCCTGTTTTGTCAGCACATCCCACAAGCCTGTCACTAGAAGGTCTTGCAGCATTATGTCAGTAGGCCCTATGCCTACGCCATCTTTCCTGACAATAGCAGTATACAACTCCTCCAGTGCGTTCATGTACTGAGTCACAGTCTCCCCCTCCCCCTGCATGTGACTAAAGAGACGCATCCTCAGCTCCCCTACGTCCGTGGGGTCCCCATGTATCTCTTCCAAAATTTGGAGCACCTTATTAAAGGTGTTTCGTTCGCCGGGGAGCCGTAGCATCACTGAGTCTCTGGCTTCTCCATCTAACGCCAAGATAGCCACCTTGGCTTCCAATGCTGGTGTCATGGGATGCATCCTCATCATACCCCTAATGCATTCAGTCCAGCTCCATAACATGGTGTTGTTTCCCGTGAACTTAGGCAAATTATTCAACATTGCCCCCAGAGACATACTGGACCTAGGGCCAACCCCACCTGCTTGGTCTGCTGTCTACGTGCTGTTAGACTGCATCCTGCTGACTATGCCAAGTGTAAAGTACTAGCAGGAACACGGGATGCAATGACGAGTAGGAGACAGAGCAAGAGTTAACGGGTTTTTTTTATAACAGGATATTATAACAGCAAATACTCCACGCAGGGAGAGAGAGTGAGGG
The DNA here is from genome assembly GCA_009801035.1 of Oophaga pumilio. Classification (NCBI taxonomy): domain Eukaryota; kingdom Metazoa; phylum Chordata; class Amphibia; order Anura; family Dendrobatidae; genus Oophaga; species Oophaga pumilio. Next base: position 101,202 of record VIAB01006117.1, read on the forward strand.
AGTTTGGGGAATATAGCGTATACAGTTATAGAAAGAGAGTATAAGTTCAAATAACGGATTAACGTATCAGTCTGTGGTTCCCGGACTGAGGAGGCTGGAAAATCCCACGATGACGGCGTAAGTGACGCGAGAAGTCTCTGAACTCGTCCCGGAGATAGGAGACTCACTGTCTCTTGATGGCATCGACATATTCTGGCCTTCCTAGGCGTAGCCTTGTGGTCTTGGAGTGAGGCACTGCTTGAGAGGGCGTCTGTGGCACCAGAGAGCAGGCCGAGGCAACGCTACCTGGTCAATACTGTGTCGCACGTGGGCAACAGTCAGCGGAATGGATCGGTTTGTCCTATAAGCATCAGCGGTGAGCGGAGTTGTCATCTCTAAAGGTTTGCAGTTGGTCTGTGTGTGGGCTGGAAGGGTATAGAGTGGGCCTGCTTGCTGGCGTTGGTCTGTGGAGAGTGAGTCAACCTTCTTCTGCAGCGCACACTGTCTTCCTGCCAAAAGCCCCGTCCAGGCGCGCTCCCTCCCTTTTATCTCATACCCGCCCCTACAGTCAATTGCAAAGGACTCTTCCAGTCAGAAAGTTCTTCCCCGGCAAAAATGGTGACAGTCCCGATAGTTTCAGCCTTGACACGAGAGAAATACCACTAGACCGGTCCATCTCCCTACAGAGCTTAGCAGCAGATTCTGAGCTAAGTGGTATTCTTTCTGTCAGTACCAGTTGAGTCTCTTCCCTGTGTATATTACCTGCAGAGGCAAGGCTAGTGTCCTTTTCGGCCAGTGCACTAGCCAGGGTTAGTAGAGGTGACAGCCAGGGACTAGGCTTGTGACGGCAGCAGGGGGGGAAGGACACACATAGGGCGTTAGTGGAACTTAGGGATAGGCACAGCATGGTGTCAGAAGGTGTCCCATCCCTCACTCCCTACCGTTAGGGCCTTCCTCTTTCCTTGTCATCCCTTTTGTACATAAATGTGTCATCTGCCGGACATACCCATGTCCGATCGTGACTCCTGAGATTGACAGTGTGATGTATTTCTATGCAGCTGTCAAACAGCTAAGGAAACAGCGTAAATTCAGATTAGGCAAAGAAAAGGATTTGTATTAACATTTATGGGAATGGGGTCACCAATTATAGGTGACAGCACAAAAGTGAACCTCTGGAGGAGACACAATGAAAAAGCATGTAAAGAAAATTTGGCTGTAGGAGGACAGTCCACCCGCAGCTATTAACCCATTACCTGCCGCTGTCAAACGCTTACAGCTGCATTTAACATGCGCTTCCGGCAATCGTGCCGGAAATCCGCCCACCGATGACCCAGTCTCGTGATCGCAGATCACCGGTGGGTTGGCATGACAACCAGAGGTCTCCTTGGAGACCTCTATGGTTTTCACTGCCGGTTTGCTGTGAGCGCCACCCAGTAGTCGGCGCTCATAGAAAGTGAGTAATTCAGCTACATACAGGTGAACTGATCATCACCTCTATGTAACAGAACCAATCGGGTTATGGCAGCTTCTAGTCTCCCATGGAGACTATTGAAGCATGCCAAAAGTAAAAAAAATGTTTTTAAAAATATATATATAAAAAAAAATTTCAAATCACCCCCCTTTTGCCCCATTCAAAATAAAACAATAAAAAAATCAAACATACACACATTTGGTATTACCGTAATCAGAATCGCCCAATCTATAAAAAAAAAGGATTATCCTGTTCGCTAAACGCCGTAGAGAAAAAAGTCAAAACGCCAGAATTATGTTTTTATGGCCACCCCGACATTGCATTAAAATGCAATAACGGACGATTAAAAGATTGTATCTGCACTAAAATGGTATCATTAAAAACGTCACGCAAAAAATTAGCTCTCACCCAACCAGAGATCATGAAAAATGGAGACGCTACAGGTATCAGCAAAGTTTGGAATTTTTTTTCACCACTTTCACCACCATAAGAATCTAGACATATTTGGTGTCTATGAACTCATATAGGTGCATCTGTGGTGCAGATACAATGTTTTGATCGCCAGTTATTGCATTTTAATGCAATGTCGCGGTGACCAAAAAATGTAATTGTGGCGTTTTGACTTTTTTTCTCGCTACATCGTTTAGCGATCAGGTTAATCCTTTTTTTTATAGGTCAGGCATTTCTGAATGCGGCAATACCAAACATGTGTATGTTTGGCTTTTTTTGTTTTATTTTGAATGGGGCGAAAGGGGGGTGATTAGAACTTCTATTTTTTTATATTTTTAAAAACATTTTTTTCCACTTTTGGTATGCTTCAATAGTTTCCATGGGAGACTAGAAGCTGCCATAACCCGATCAGCTCTGCTACATACAGGCGATCAGATCACCTGTATGTAGCAGAATTGCTGACTTGCTATGAGTGCCGACCACCAGGCATCGCTCATAGCAATCTGACACTGACAACAATAGAGGTCTCCAGGAGACCTCTGGTTGTCATGCCAACCCATCGACGGCCCACGATCACGTGACGGGGGTCACAGGTGGGCAGATTTCCGGCATGATTGCCGGAAGTGCATGTTAAATGGCGTTGTCAGAGGCATTTAGCGGGTTAATAGCCGTGGGTGAATTGCGATTCCACCCGCGGCTGTTCCGGGCACATGTCAGCTGTTCAAAACAGCTGACATGCGCCAGGAAAGATGTGGGCTCGACGCCAGAGTCCAAATCAAAGGGAGGGAGTCCGACATCGGCATACTATTACGCCCGATGTCGGAAAGGGGTTAATGGGGAAATGGGGGTGATTTGAACGTTTATACTTTATTGGTTTCCATATTTATATTTTTTTCTTTTCCATATTTTTAAAAACATTTTCTTCACTTTCTATTGCATTTGTTAGTCCTTTTAGGGGACTTGAAGCTGTGATCATCAGACCATTTGTACTATACACGGCAGTACAGTACTGCTGTGTGTAGCAAAAATTAAGTCTCCTATGAATGCAAGCTACAGGCTAGTTTTCACAGGAGTACCTTCATGACAGCCACAGACCCCCAGCCATCATGGCAACCCATCGGTGCCTCAAGATTGCTTAACTGGCACATCAATGGGCACATAAAATAATGCGCCACCTACTGGTGTAAATTAAATGCTGCTGTCAGAGACTGACAGCGGAATTTAACCATCTAACAGCCACGGATGGAGTTCTATTTCATGCGAGGCTACCAGAAGCCGATGATGGCTGTTTAACACAGGCTTGCAAGCCCATATCAAAGTCAGGGAACTGGCATATCATGTAAATGTACATAATATCTTAGGAAAGGGTTAAAAAACTCCATGAATTTAAGTCTGGTGCGCAATATTCCACAGCTTTGAGTGGTGTTACTCAAAATGTGACCATTTAGGAACCGTAAAAACTCAGCCACAAAATGGCAGACTATATAGAATTGCAGGGTAGGGTCATCGAGTGCTGAGGAACATAATGAAAAAAGTCACCAATGCTCTGCTGCCTCAATACCTGAAGAGTTTTTTTTTCAAACATGTTTTGGCATTAAAAGTAGCACAAAATCTGTGTTTTGGTAGTTTAACGGCATAAGTTTTCATGGCCAACCTGCTGCATGCAAATCTTACATTACCAATCACAGTGCGTAACGTCATATAAAATTATGTAAAGAATACCACCACTAGACTCTGAGGCAGTGAAAGAATGCTCTCTCAAGAGATAAATCATGCTTATTTATCTGGCAGTCTAATGTAGAATCTGGATTTGGCAGGCAACAAGAGAACTTCATTTGCGTGACTGCATTTTGCCACCTGTAAAATACACTGCTCAAAAAAATAAAGGGAACACTTAAACAA
>VIAB01006118.1:67753-78336 GCA_009801035.1 Oophaga pumilio
TCTGATTTTCCATTTAATTTCTCTCTCCTCTGATGTGATCGCACCCGGCAACAATAGAGAGATCTTTCCTATTGGTTCATTAGGGTATATCACAGTGACCAAAATAAAAAAAAACAGTAAATCAACTCCCCCATTCATCACCCTCTTATTTAGGGAAAAATAATAAAATAAGAGCTGCCAGCTTTTGAATGCCAGTGATTCACATGTGCTCATTGAACCATGCGGAATCACTGCGTCCTATACATTGGATAGTGATATTTATCTTGCGGAGACTGACCGTCTCCGCAAGATAAATAGACATGCTGCGGTCTAGAAAGAAGCCCCGCATGTGCGTATACGTAGGGAAGCCGCAGGTGTCCCTGCACGCATAGTTGAGATGGGATTTCAGGAAATCCAATCCACTATGCTGTAACATCTAGCCACTGCAGATGTACGCAGCGTCCAACCCGCAGTGTTTACTGACCGTGGGAACATAGCCTTAGGCTTATGGTTAGGGTTGGTATTAGGCTTAGGGGGTGTGTTGTGGTTAGGGTTATGATTAGGGTTGGAGTAAGAATTGGGGGGTTTCCACTGTTTAGAAACATCAGAGGGTCTCCAAACACGACATGGCGCCACCATTGATTCCAGCCAATTTTGCGTTCAAAAAGTCAAAACGGTGCTCCCTCCCTTCTGATCTCTGCCGTGCTCCCAAACAGTGGTTTTCACCCACATATGGGGTATCAGCATACTCAGGACAAACTGCAAAACAACTTTTGGGGTCTAATTTCTCCTGTTACCCTTGGGAAAACAAAAAATTGGGGGCTAAAATATCTTTTGTTGAAAAAAAAATTATTTTTATTTTCACGGCTCTGCGTTATAAACTTTAGTGAAACACTTGGGGGGTTCAAAGTTCTCACCACACATCTAGATAAGTTCCTTGGGGGGTCACTTGTAGGGAAGTTTCTACTGTTTAGGCACATCAGGGGCTCTGCAAATGCAACATGACGCCCGCAGACCATTCCATCAGAGTCTGCATTCCAAAATGGCGCTCCTTCCCTTCCGAGCTCTGCCATGCGCCCAAAACAGTGGTTTACCCCACATATGGGGTATCATCATACTCATACAAATTACAAAAGAACTTTTGGGGTCTAATTTCTCCTGTTACCATTAGGAAAATAAAAAATTGGGGGCGAAAAGCTCATTTTTTGTGGAAAAAATATTTTTTATTTTCAAGCCTCTACGTTATAAACTTCTGTAAAGCACTTGGGGGTTCAAATTTCTCACAACACATCTACGCAAGTTCCAAAATGGGATCACTTGTGGGGGGTTTCCACTATTTAGGCACATCAGGGGCTCTCCAAACGCGACATGGCTTCCGATCTCAATTCCAGCCAATTCTGCATTGAAGAAGTCAAACGGCGCTCCTTCCCTTCCAAGCTCTGTCGTGCGCCCATACAGTGGTTTACCCCCACATATGGGGTATCGGCGTATTCAGGAGAAATTGCACAACAAATTTTGTGGTTCATTTTCCCTTTTTTTCACTTGTGAAAATAAAAAAAAAAATGGTTCTGAAGTATAATGTTTGTAAAAAAAAAAAAAAAGTTAAATGTTCATTTTTTCCTTCCACATTGCTTCAGTTCCTATGAAGCACGTAAAGAGTTAATTAACTTCTTGAATATGATTTTGAGCACGTTGAGGGGTGCAGTTTTTAAAATAGTGTCACTTTTGGTATTTTCTGTCATGTACATCCCTCAAAATGACTTTAAATGTGATGCAGTCCCTAAGAGAAATGGTTTTGTAAATTTTGTTGTAAAAATGAGAAATCGCTGGTTAACTTTTAACCCTTATAACTTCCTAACAAAAAATAAGTTGGTTTCCAAAATTGTGCTGATGTAAAGAGGACATGTGGGAAATGTCATTTATAAAGTATATTGTGTGACATATCTCTCCGATTTAAGGGCATAAAAAATGAAAGTTTGGAAATTGCAAACTTTAAAAAAATTTCGCCATATTTCTGCTTTTTTCATAAATAAACGCAAGTTATATCGAAAAATTTTACCACTAACATGAAGTATAATATGTCACGAAAAACAAACTCAGAATCAGCGGGATCCGTTAAAGCGTTCCAGAGTTATAACCTCAAAGTGACAGTGGTCAGAATTGTAAAAATTGGCTCTGTCACTAAGGGGTTAAATGAAGGAGTTATATCGCACAAAATAGTTAATAAATAACATTTCCCACACGTCTACTTTACATCAGCACAATTTTGGAAACAATTTTTTTTTGTTAGGAAGTTATAAGGGTTAAAAGTTAACCAGCGATTTCTCATTTTTTTTTAGGCACCACCTCACATTTGAAGTGACTTTGAGGGGCCTATATGACAGAAAATACTCAAAAATGACACCATTCTAAAAACTTCACCTATTCACCAACTTCGCAGATTTTTCTAGAGACTACATTTTGGAAATTATAACCCTTTGGAAATTTAGCTACAGATGTAGTGACGATTTTGACTCCATGGGTGTTTTCCAGAAACAGGCAGCAGTGGATGTTGCCGAATTAAAATTGCAAACTGCCGTTGTAGTGACTGTACATTGTAGTGACCAGTACATTGCAGTCACCAGTACATTATGCCCAGCCCGTGCTTCTGGAGAAACGAACCTGTAAATTAGGCGGGTTCTCATCACTACAGAAATGCCAAATATGTGAGAGCTAAATGTTGTTTAGGCACACTGGGGCTCAGAAGGGAGGGGGCTCATTTGGGTTTGGGAGCAGAGAATTTGCTGAATTTTTGGGGGGGGGGGCGATAAGCCATTTTGCTTTTCAAGAGCCTTTGTGCTACGAGTAACGTGGAAGCCCCCTATATTTCTGTTCACAGATGACGGACCTGAGTGGGGGACATGCTTTGTGGATTGAGTTGAAGCTTTTATTGGGAACATTTTACATAACGTCTGGGATCACATTTATCCAACGCTCTACGATGAGCACTTACTTTGGTGTTTTCATCTAAATCTCCGAGTGATGTGACAGATGAAACCCCCGAGGGATCCATTCACTATAATGAGGCAGCAGAGTTACTCTGGACTCTGTCTGTTCTCTGTTCAGCGGTGTCCTTTTCAGAAGTGCACAAAACTGTGGCCGATGTCACTTTTATGCAATCCTAAAAAGACAGACACCGCCAGATCACAGTGACTCCATCTGTCTTATTATTGGGAATCTTCCGCCAGAGGTTCTGTCTGAATCACGTATTTCAGAGATTTACATGGAAACCCTGCTGTAAGTGCTCAACGCAGAGAGCAGGATAAATGTGCGCTGAGCCTTACTGTGATCTTTGCTAGGCAGAATGAAAAAAATCAACAGCATGTGAAGAATTGGTTTTATTTATTTTTTATGCTGTTCCTCATGCGGTGTAAGCGATTAGGCGACTTTATTCTTCAGGTCGGTGCAATTACAGCGATAACAGATTTATATCGGGTTTTTATGTTTGGCTGCTGTCACACACTAAAAGACGCTTTTTATTGCGAAAACTAGTTTTTGCGTCACCGTATTTTGAGAGCTATAATTTTTCCATATTTCGCCCGACAATCATGTGAGGGCTTGTGTTTTGCGGTACGAGCTGACGTTTCTATTAGTACCATTTTCGGGCACATGACATATTTTGATCGCTTTCTATTCCGATTTTTGGGAGACACTATGAAAAAAATAAAACAGCAATTCAGGAATTGCTGTTTTTTTTCTTTTTAATACCATTCCGCTTGTGGTAAAATTGATAAGGAAGTTTTATTCTTCGGGTCAGTACGATTACAGCGATACCTCATTTATATCGTTTATGTTTTGGCGCTTTTACACAATAAAAACTATTTTATCGCTTTATTCTGAGAGCTATAAATTTTTTATTTTTCCGGTGATAGAGCTGTATGGCGGCTTGTTTTTTGCTGGACAAAATTATGTTTTCAGCGGTACCGTCTTTTTGATCGCGTTTTATTGCACTTTTTGGTCGGCGGTATGATGATAAATTTTTGCCTCACTTTTTATTTAATTTTCTTTATGATGTTCACTGAAGGGGTTAACTAGTGGGATAGTTTTATAGAGAGGGTCGTTACGGACGCGGCAATACCAAATATGTGTACTTTTACTGTTTTTTTTTTTATTTACATAAATGTATTTATTGGAAAAATATATTTTTTTTGGCCCAGTATGGGACATTACTATAGTATATCAAATCGCTGTATGAGAAGGATGGCATGCACCGATCGTGGGCATTGCTGCGGGGTGTCAGCTGTCACATACAGCCGACAGCGATCGTTGCGCCGTACTAGTACTGCGGTTTGCGGGAACGTACCTCCCACAGAGCAGTACTAGTACGGCGCATGTCGGGAAGGGGTTAAACAAACCTTTACCATTTTCAAAAGAGTTAATGCATTTTCAATCCCATCTGTGACTGTAGGAGTCAGTCTTATTAATGCGTTGTCTACATGCTGCTCACCTCCGGAAGCATGTATCCTCTTATAAGATTTACAAGGATAGCTGCTGGTGGCATTGGATCATTCGGATCACTACATAACTCAGTGTTGGCCATTCTGAAATCTAGATTCATCCATTCTAGGCTGTTGAGTATAAAGAGCACGCCAGCATAATGTTGCAGTGAGGGTAACAGTTCTCGCAGATGAAGATACTTCTTGTTAATGAGTCGTGTAAGTGATACGGGAGTGGTAACTTGGGACAGATCTTCACAAGACAGGGGAATGATTAACTGAAACTCACTGTTACGTCCATGGCACCAATCCAGTACAAGTTTTCTTATTAATGTGCTCTTTCCGGTACCAACAGTGCCATAAAGAACCACATTTCTAACAGATTTTCCAGTTGTGTCTGGTTGAAACAGCTGAGACACGGGCATACTCTGAGGATAGAGTGGGCTTTGCAATTGAGCTTGCAACGTTGGCTCCGACAGTGGGCGCAGAATATCTTCTGGAGAACTCTCACGGATAACAGGATCAACATGAATGGAGTCTAGGGCAAAGGAAGGTCCAAAACTCCTTTCTTCAGTAGGCAAACAACTAAACCAAGATGACAGGCGTTGACGATGCTGTTCTATTGGATCTTTGAAAAAAAAAAAAAGAAAATATAAGATTTATCTTAGCCACCTAGAAACAAGGCTGTAAAACTAAGAATATGCATTACAATACAAAATAAAAAAATGCAACGACAGGGAAGACAAAGCAAAAGTTACACAAGCTTTTATATACTATCTCACTAAACCCCAAGATGAACTTGCACAACAAATTTCTTTTTATGTTGTCCTTACCAATGCACTCATGTTATTATTGAGCAATAATAGTAGTACCGAATTAAGTATCCTCAGCTACATGTTACATAAATTCTCCACATTTAATTTGACCTGTGCGATTTTAAAATGTGCTACATATCAACCAACCCAACTCCCCCAGCCAAAAAAAAAAACACCTTTTATATATAATTGAACAATGGAGGAAGACGCTTATTGCTCATAAAGATTAATTACGTCATAATATAGGAGAGCAAAACAATGCATATAATCGGAATTGCAAAATCTATTACAAACCAAATTTCTAAACTAACACCTTTTTTTTTTTAACTTGCTATAAAAAATACAATTCCTTCTTTTTTGTCCCCATACACCCACCTAACAAAAAAAAAAAAAAAAAAAAAAAAAAACAGAAAAAAGAATGATGACACTATGAAAAGGCATCTCAAGTGGCAAAAAACAAGCCCTCACCATATCATAGCTCAACCAAGAGCAAAAGTTTTAGTAGAGTCAGGCAGATAGTTTGAGACTTGACTTTGCCAGCTTCGATGAATTTATCCCAAATATTTGATTTGCATTGAATAAATGTTGAAAATCCTTTATTTGCATAGAAAATACGCATGGAACACTCTGAGGTCTCATAGGACTTTATTGAGCACCTTAATACACACCCAAATAAGAAAACATGAAATATATTAAAAGGTATAGATCGTATTAATACATACAATTAAAATATATTAAAATGATAGGGAGCAATACAAAGAAAAAATAAGAAGTTCAAGACATGCATATACATAAGACGTACATGTGGAGGGGGCTAATGGTTATTTTCTCGTTACACTAGTTAAATAAAAAAAATGAAATGTAGCATATATCAAATAGACCAATAAATGTATAAATACTTAAATGGATAAATAGAAACACTGCATATACATATTACAAAAGTAACATACCACAAAAGAGAAATATGGCGTATGAATCAGGACCCCAGGACTCCAAAGTACGTCAGAGCAGCAGTACTATACAGAACTATAATACACAGTGGGCAGTCAGGTAATGTTTGGCTGTAGTGGCTTTGAAGTGGCAAAAGCCGCACGATAGAGAATTAGCTTGGGGCAAACAAGGAGACGTGTGGCAGTGTAAAGCCAGCAATGGCAGCCCCTGCATCAGCAGTACTACAGTATAAATATCATGATGGACAGTGAGTACATGCCTGGCAGAGCATGTGCCATTTTAACTTGTTTCAGCAGATAACGGACAAACAGTCAGGAGAGAAGACAGAAGATTTAGCCAATTTAATCAATGGCATTAGCCGTCGGTGAAAGAAAATCATCACTGATTCATACTGGATTGATTTTGATAAATGTAAGATTTTTCGCACTTGCCACTGGCCTGGTGATCACCCTCTCTGACATTACCCTGGAGGCTGGACATTATAGTATGCCCATAAACCCTGGCTATTTTCATATGGTGTGACTATTTGCTGAAATGCCTCAGGTTGTTGCAATGGCAGATAAAACATCTGGTCCATCATTTCAAGTGTAACAAGGAGCCATGATATCTCTGGAGAACTCTTGAAGGATGTGCCATTAATGAGGAGAGACAGCCGTCTGCTGGGCAGCTGAAGTCAAGCGGAAGCAAAGTGTGCTGGAAGATTTGCAGGGGGAGCGACCTCATGTGCTGGACTGGATCAGGTGACCCACAGGACAGACTTTCCTGATATAAAAGCCCTGCACGCCCAACCACGAGAAGATTTGGCGTCAAGGAAGAGAGTGGAGCAGACGTGCTCCAGAGACACCGCTGAGACACACGTGACAGGCATCAGTTGGAAGTCTGCGCCACCCAGGTGCCAGTCACCGCCTGGCAAGGTCTAGATTCCCCGAAGATATCCAAGTACCGCCTATGCTGGTCAAAGCCAGAATCTGCACCATGCGCTGGTGAAGCCTCCAAGGCCCGACAACACCTGTCAAGAGTTGAGGCCTTGTCCTCTCCACTCCGAGCCTGAGAGACTTCCGCCGACGGTCAAGCCGAGAAGAGCAGTGCGGAGGCTGCAACAGGAGGGGCACGCCTGCGAATGCGGAGAAACAGCACGAGTGAGCAGGGCTGTCACTTCCAGCTATCAAATACAGTACCGGGGTCAGCTCGTACTAGGTTTACAGGTTAGGAGGGAGCCGGTTGGTGTGTGGGAGGCCCAACAGGCTTTGATAGACTATGTTAGGAAGAGACTTGAGGCCTAGCGGGAAAACCCGGTGAGCACCTAGGGCCTGAGCTTCAGAGAGAACTTACTTGGTGATTCCCATGAGCAGGCACCCCATCGTTTTGAAAAACCGGATTACTTACCGGTAATGCTCTTCTATACAGCACCCACTGAGAGAGGGGATCCGCCCCTAGAAGCAGGGAACCTACGGAGAGATAAAAGGGACGGTCCCCCTCGCTCTCTCAGTTGGGTTACAGAGAATGAGAGGAACCGCCCAAAATTTTAGTAGGCTATTCATCATCTTTATCTATTTAACTTTATCTACTAAATACCTGCACCATTCACCATTACACGTGAGATATGCATAACTACAATAGGGAGGGAAATGAGTGGGTGCTGTCGTGGGCTCTATAAAAGAGCATCACCGGTAAGTAATCCGTTTTTTTCTTCTCGCCACAACAGCACCCACTGAGAGACTTGCAGAGACAATCATTTAGGGAGGGGGACCACCGTGTCAAGGACTGATCTACCAAACGCCAAGTCAGTGGAGGCAGATAAATCTAACCTATAATGGTTATAAAAGGTGGAAGGCGAAGACCGGGTTGCTGCCTTACATATTAGTTCAATAGGAACTTCTGCTTTTTCGGCATAGGATGATGCCACAGCTCTGGTAGAATGTGCTGTCACGCCTTGAGGCGGATTCTCCCCCTTCGCAGAATATGCCATACCAATTGCGTCCCTGATCCACCGGGATAGCGTCCCCTTTGTAATCGCAGACCCCTTCTTGTAGCCCTGAAAGGAGATAAAGAGAACCCTGCTCTTCCTCCAAGGCTTTGTCCTGTCTAGGTATGTCAGTATGGCTCTTTTCACATCTAGTGTGTGAAATTTCTTTCCTCCCGAGTTGTGGGGTCATTATAGAAGGAGGGAAGAACAATTTCTTGCGACCTATGGAAACTAGTGGATACTTTTGGTAAGTAAAGGGTATGCCACACTAAACAACATCGCTAACGGGATCGCTAAAAAACGTCACTATTTAGCGATCCCGTTAGCGATGTTGCTGTGTGCGGCATCTTCCAGCGACGAGCTTCCTGCTGTGATCTCGCTCGTCGCTGGAATCGTTCCGGACCCTATTTTATCGTCGGCGCTCCCGCTGGGTAAGTATATATCGCTAGTGTGGCACCTTTTCTTAGCGATTTAGCGGTACTTTTGTACCGCTAAAGTCGTTAAGAAGATCGCTAACCGCGATAGCGTCGTTAACTATATCGCTAAGTGTGTCCGACACTAGCGATATAGAAACAATCCCGCTAGCGATCTCATTAGTATGCGACGCTAACGAGATCGCTAGCGGGATTGTGTAGTGTGGCAGTACCTTAAGAGGGATCTGTTTTTAGAACTATCCTATCTTGAAGTATTGATCGGAAGGGGGGATCTATTGATAAAGCTTGAATGTCGCTTACCCTTCTTGCTGACACTAGAGCTACAAATAAGGCTGTCTTGAGGGAAACATATTTTATCTGGGCTGAGTGTAGTGGCTCAAATGGGGCTTGAGTTACAGCATCTAACACCAAATGGAGATCCCAGGATGGTATTTGGGGAATATGTACTGGGTCTTCTCTCTGACATGCTGAAATGAAACGGGCTTATTATTTTAAAGGTCTGATTCTCTAAAAAGACATTCAATCTTTTAAGATTTATTATGGTTCTATATGACCCATCTGGTTTGGATACCAAGAAAAAAAGGAGAATAGAATCCCTTCCCTCTCTGGTGTTTCGGAACTTCCACTAAGACCCCTTTAGATACCAGCCCTCTTATCTCTGATTCCAAGACCTTTTGTTGAGATCTGGAGCTTAGAGAAGTCAACAGGAAGATGTCCGGAGGAACCCGGACGAATCTTAATTTTAGGCCGGATGTTACTATATTAATGGCCCATGAGCTGGATGTTATGGCCTTCCATTGCTGGCTGAAGAAAGATAATCTGCCACCCACCGGCAGGTCGGGTCTAGCATGGCTTCTCCTCAGGTCTGAAGGGCCGCTTGCCAAATAGAGCGCTCTTTTGTCTGGATCCCTTTTGGTCCTGGTTTCTGTAATCCTTCTTTCTGTTAAAAACAGGTTTTCGGAAGGTTGTCCTATAAGACGGAATGTAAGTGTTAGGAAACCCCTTCTTCCTTTCACCTGCTTTGGTGAGGATTTCATCTAATTTCTTGCCGAACAGGCACACACCCTGGCAAGGCAGGCTGCAGAGCTTTGATTTTGTCTGCGCATCGCCCCTCCATCCTTTTAACCAAAGTGCACACAGTGCCGCGTTGGTTAAGCCTGCTGACTTGATGGCCAGGCGTATGGAATCGGCCGAAGCATCCGCCAAAAAGGCTGTGCCGCCTCCAATTAGAGGAATGGAGGACATCAGTTTCTCTCTGGATAGACCCCCTTTATGCCTTCATCCAGATCATTCAGCCATACCAGCATGGATCTGGCTGTGCATGTGGCTGATATAGCCGGCTTAAGTGCCCCTGTGCAGGATTCCCAAGATCTTTTTAAGAGCGAATCTGCCTTGCGATCTAGGGGGTCCTGTAGAGATCCTGAGTCTTCTACAGGTAATGAAGATCGTTTTGCCGTGGAGGCTACGGCTGCATCTACTTTCAGGGCTTTTGCCCATAAGGACAGGTCCTCGTCGTCAAAGGGATAACGTCTCTTAGATGTGGACGGAAGGCCCTTTTGTCCCTATGTCTCCCATTCATAGATGGCGAACATGATATCCTGAGGGGTCTTGGGGGTCTCTGATATCTGTAAGACCCAAAGTTCTGCGAACTGATTTAACTAGATTGTTGACACTATCTGTTGGGAAACATGTATGCTGTTCCTCTTCCAAAGAAGAAGACTCTCAGGAGGAACATGAGCCTCTATCGCCCGTGTCTGAGGAACGTTCAGATCTCGGAGAATCATAACTACGGCTGGACTTTCCCCCGACAATGCTATCCGACCCCCTCAGGGCCTGCAATTCCTCTCTGATCAATAGCCTGACATCCTCCGTCCTTATGGAGGATTCCTCCTGCAAAGTCTGTGCTATACAGATCTGGAACATCCTCTTGGGGTAGCTGTCCGGGAGGGGCTGGGAACACAGG
>VIAB01006118.1:96497-108114 GCA_009801035.1 Oophaga pumilio
CATTCATCTCTTCCTCTCCTTTCGCTGGGAGAGTAAGTTATTCGCCACCTGCGTCCAAGGCGCGCCCGACTAGAAGCGTCTTACCGCTGTCGGAGGTAAAGCCTGTGCAGTCCTGGACCAGCGCCCACCTCGCTGTGCTGAACTCTCCCCATGAGCCGGGCCAACCCCCCGGATCCCGGCCTCATGGTGTCCATGTCGGCTGAGGGTGATCTGCCTGCAGCAGACCCCGACGCCGCTTCTGGAGCCCCCGCCGTTTCCGAAGAAAAAAACAGCACGGGCGGCAATCCCAGACCAGGTATCCTCTTCTTTCTTCTCTCAACAGGATCCCTAGAAGCAGGAAACCAACTGCGGGAGCGAGGGAGACCACCCCTTTTATCTCTCCGTAGGTTTCCTGCTTCTAGGGGCAGATCCCCTCTCTCAGTGGGTGCTGTCGTGGCAAGAAGAAAAAGAACAATAACGTAAAATAGTGAAATACTTTCTTGGTAAAAAAAAAAACCCGGACCCCATTCAAATAAATAGGGGGCCCAAACATCCATTATTTGCCACACTGTCATCTGCATGTCAGCACCGTAAACACCGGCTCTGATCGGCGATAAGATCATTACCGCTGCACAAAGAGCTGTGGTTCACACGCTGTTAGAAGACAGTGAGCCAGCACTTGTGATCAGTGGTAAAAAGGTTACCGCTGATCACAGGAGTTGGATGATGAAAGAATATTGTTCCCATCAGCCTACGCCTACTGTTGATGAGAACAGCAAGAGCAGGCACGGCCGATGGGAGTATTCATAAACCGGCGCTTGTGCTAAACATAAATAATAAAACAAAAACAAAACAAAAGAACAAATGACATGAGTTCTGTTCTATTTTTGATAACCAGCATGGCAAAACTGACAACTGTGGAATAAATAATTGCAATCTGTCGCTTCCTATAACCATCAACAAGATTTCTACACCTTTCAACTGAAATTTTGGACCATTCTTCTTTTGCAAACTGCTCCAGGTCTTTCATATTTGAAGGGTGTCTTCTCCCAACAGAATTTTAACATCTGTCCACAGATGTTCAATGGGATTTCAATCTGGAATCATTGCTGGCCACTTCAGAACTGTCCAGTGCTTTGTTTGCATCCATTTATGGGTGCTTCATGAAGGATGTTTGGAGTCATTGTCCTGCTGGAAGACCTATGAACTAGGATGTAAACCCAGCTTTCTGATACTGGGCACTACACTGCCTCCCAAAATCCTTCAGATTTCACGATGTCTTGCACACAGTGAAGGCCCACAGTGCCAGAGGAAGCAAAACAACCCCAAAACATCTTTGAACCTCCATCATATTTGACTGCTGGGATTGTGTTCTTTTCTTTTAAGTCCTCATTCCATTTTCAGTAAACAGATCTTTTTGGTAAAGCATATCATTCGACTATCTTGGTTTCATCTGTCCACAAGACGCTTTCCCAGAAGGATTTTGACTTACGTACTTTTAGCAAACTACAGTCTATCTTTTCTACACATCTGTGTCAGAGGGGTCCTCCTGGGTCTCCTGCCATCGCATTTCATTTCATTTACATGTCGACGGATAAATTGCGCCGACACTGATTCACCCTGAGCCTGCAGGACAGCTTGAATTTCTTGGGATCATGATTGAGGCTGCTTATTCACCATTTGGACTATAATGCGTTGCAACCTTTTATCAATTTTTCTCTGCCATTCGAGTCCAGGAATATTAGCTACAGTGCCATGGCTTGTAAACTTCTTGATTATGTTGCGCACTATGGACAAAGGAACATCACGATGGACTTGTAACCTTGAAATTGTTGATATTACTCAACAACTTTGGTTCTCAAGTCCTCAGTTATCTTCTTTTTCTGTTCTCCTAGCTTATTGTGGCACACACAGACACACAATGCAAAGACTGAGTCAACTTCTCCCCTTTTTATATGGTTTCAGGTGTGCTTTTCATATTGATCACACCTGTTACGTGCCACAGGTGAGTCTGAACAAGAATCGCATGCTTGAAACAAACCCACAATTTTGCAAAAGAGCCAACAATTTTGTCCGGACCAATTTTGGGGTTTTGTGTGAAAGAAAGTATGTCTAATTTACCTTTTCTTTCACTGTTTTTTTGTGTTATACCAATACACACAAAGGAAATAAACATGTGTACACCAAAACATTTGCAATAATTTTTTTAGGGCAATACTTAATTTTTTGGAATAAATTTCAAGGGTGCCAACACTTTCGGCCATGACTATGGAATTTGCAGTGTGCTCTGACCTGCTGTCCGTATGCTAGTAAAGTTTGAAATGCTTTGCCAACTCAATTTTTACACTGGCTGCAATAGCCCACCTGATTGGCTGTGCTAGACCAAGCTTACAGGGCATTAGTGGGAAGATTGTAGGGCCACGCCTGACGTCATTAGCCCGCTCGCCGAGACTTTTCCTTTTTTTTTTTTTGAGATTCTTGGGAATTGAATCACAAAGTATTCAAATTTGAGGTGACCTATGAATTTGAAGAAAGAAATTTTCTTTTAGTGCTAGATACAGCAAAACCTACAACACCCTTCACCTGCCAACTGCTGGAGAGTACTCATGGCTTGAACAGAGCTCGAGTGTTTTACTTATGTCTATACCATTTCCTAAACCTCTGTAGGTCCCTTTCTTTATTTATCAGCTTAAGTTTTACAGTTCATTGTAAGAATGCACGCTCAATTCTGTTTTAGAAAAATTACAATTTAGCTATGCTGGACCGCCTCTGCAGCCTTCTCATGGCGATATCCAAAGTGAAAAAAAGTTACAACAAAAAGGTATCCATAAGTATGAAGCGTCACATGTGTGTAAGTATTATAAATATTAACATGTCTTATTCATTACTTAGTAACGAGTTTTCCTGAACATATCACTTATACAGTACAGACCAAAAGTTTGGACACACCTTCTCATTCAACGATTTTTCTGTATTTTCATGACTATGAAAATTGTAGAATCACACTGAAGGCATCAAAACTATGAATTAACACATGTGGAATTATACACTACACTTTACAAAAAAGTGTGAGACAACTGAAAATATGTCTTATATTCTAGGTTCTTCAAAGTAGCCACCTTTTGCTTTGATTACTGCTTTGCACGCAGAAAAGGTGAACGGATGGACTCTACATGCCTGGTTCTCACCGTGAAGCATGGATGAGGTGGTGTGATGATGTGGGGGTGCTTTGCTGGTGACACTGTTGGGGATTTATTCAAAATTGAAGGCATACTGAACCAGTATGGCTACCACAGCAACGTGCAGCAGCATGCTATTCCATCCGGTTTGCGTTTAGTTGGACCATCATTTATTTTTCAACAGGACAATGACCCCAAACACACCTCCAGGCTGTGTAAGGGCTATCTGACCAAGAAGGAGAGTGTTGGGGTGCTACGCCAGATGACCTGGCCTCCACAGTCACCAGACCTGAACTCAATCGAGATGGTTTGGGGTGAGCTGGACCGCTCACTGCTTCAATTTTGAATAAATCCCCAACAATGTAACTAGCAAAGCACCCCCACACCATCACACCACCTCCTCCATGCTTCACGGTGAGAACCAGGCATGTAGAGTCCATCCGTTCACCTTTTCTGCATGCAAAGCAGTAATCAAAGCAAAAGGTGGCTACTTTGAAGAACCTAGAATATAAGACATATTTTCAGTTGTTTCACACTTTTTTGTAAAGTGTAATGTATAATTCAACATGTGTTAATTCATAGTTTTGATGCCTTCAGTGTGATTCTACAATTTTCATAGTCATGAAAATACAGAAAAATATTTGAATGAGAAGGCGTGTCCAAACTTTTGGTCTGTACTGTATATTAGTGCAATTTTGGATCCTTCAAGCCAATATAATATATTTTACTTCCAGCACACTTTTGAAGTATGTAAGAACAGTCTACAATGTTTAATTACAATCTCTTGCAAGTGCGAAGTTTGCCAACACTGCATCTTCTGACAACTTTTTTTTTTATTGCACAGCACATTTTCCACTTGACTACGTGATTTTAATATATCACTTAGAAACAAACTCTTTTAAAGACTTTTACATTGAGTCTTCTGTAGTCTACAGGGCACCATAGACTTTGCCCTAGTTATGGGCCATTACCTGCAGAGAATAGTTGTCTACAACTTTTTTTTACGCTTGACAAACAAAGTTAAATAATTATTGGTAGAATAACCATCAATTGTTACAGGTGCTCTCATATATGCCACTTTAATGCAGTTTGAGTCAAAGTGAGGTGTGAATTTTTATTAAAAAAAATAAAATAGAATCTTATCTAAAAAAATTTGCATTTACTGCTTTCATTTAACCCGTTTATAAGCAGGCATTTATTTTGTCTTTGCTCTTTTTCTGCTCCTTGGTCTAAAAGCTATAACGGAACAAAAGGAGTTGAGTGATGCGACAGGATGAGGTAGGAAAGGGTACGGGAAAAACTAGGAGGAGGAAAGGAACGAGGTGGAGAGGGTCCAGGGGCAGAAGGTATACGTAGGTGGAAGAGGTACGGGGAGCCAGGAGAACAGAGGACAGGAACTGGTACGGAAAGGACACTGAGGGATATACTCAAGTCAGAGACAGGTTAAGAAGAAGGGGCAAGGCAATAGTTACAGGGAGCCCAAGTAAGGGTATAGAATACACAATAATCAGGCGCCTCCACTAGGGGAGGGCGGCCTGAAACACCTAATGCCTGTCCCTGATTGGACAGGCAGAGTTACCGGGTCAGGGCAGGCAGAAGGATAAAGGCTGTGTGCCGATGGCACAGGAAGAATGCGGCGGGGTGCCCGCGCAGCTGAACGCAGGAGAGCCGGAGGAGCAGCCGGCAGGACGGGAGCAGCGTCGGACACAGACCCGGAGGCGGTAAGTATGGAGCTGACAGTATGCCCTCTCTTACACCCTCCTCTCCCTCATTTGGACAAAAAGTTCCTAAGAATACGGGGAGCATTAATGTTCTCCCGAGGTTCCCAGGACCTCTCCTCAGACCAAACCCCTTACAATTAATCAAAAAGAATGTCTTTCCCCTGACTGTCTTAGAGGCCAAAATATCTTTTACCTCAAAAACATTGTCGTTAGAAAGCAGTTGAGGGATGGTACCAGGGGCAGGGTGACAGGCTTCAGGAGAGAGATGTGGAAGACATTGGGAATGCGGAGCGAGGCAGGTTACTTCAACTTGTAGGCTACGTTGTTGATGCGCTTGTGAACCTCGTAAGGACCGATGAAGCGAGGCCCTAACTTGTAGGAGGGAATTTTCAATATAATATACTTGGATGAAAGCCACACCTTATCACCCGGACGGTAAGTCGGGGAATCCAGACGCCTCTTGTCAGCATGTTTCATCATACATTCTTTGGCCCTTTTAAGCGCTTCCTTAGTCTCCTGCCAAATTCCAAGGTCACAGAATCGGCTGCAGGCACCCCTGAAGTAGCGGAAACTGGAAGAGGAATACCAGGATGCAATCCAAAGACAAAAAAAATGGCGCCTTGGTCAAAGACTCGTTGGGATGGTTCATACCTTACGAAAAACTCGGAGCATTCAGCCCATATTGAATCAAGAATATGAGAATTAAAATCTAAAAAATGATCTTTATTGAAAGTTATATATAAAAAACATTCGTTCACAATAATCAATTAAATGCAAGTGAGGTAGTGACGGAGCAAGAAATAAATCCTGGAACACGAATACAAAAAGCAGTAAATACGCACTTAACCCAAAAATTACCTCCTCAAGATCAGTAATGAGGGGTAATTGTAACAATAGGTTTGGGATATGAAGGTAGATTTAGAAAAAAAATCGGCCGATTTTTTTCTAGACAAAATGAATCCCCACGGGAAGTAGGGTTCACAGTTATTAACTCAATGCGATATCTGTATAAATCGCAGGTAAGGTACAAAAGTATACCACTAATATCCCAAAACCTTATGCAGAACCATATAGGCAAGAGTAAGTTATAGTAGGTATGAAGTCAATGTCTCCTACAACTATCCTACAGGGTGCATATTAAGAAAATTGTATCGGAGTGCTTACCCATATTGGGAAAGAGATGTGTGCCGTGCCAGGAACGTGCCCCGACGCACGTTTCGCTAATGCAGCTTCTTCGGGGGGCAGTGTGGACTAAAGCGCTGCCAGAGTATAAATAATGGGTGCACAGGTGGGACAAATCATCCATCATGCTGCGGCGCATGCAGGTGTCGATCCGCGGCCGAGAGCCGCATCGCTTCCGGCTCTCAGATGACGGAGGGGTCAAGGAGAATACTTCCTGTGACGTCAGGGACCCCACCGCCATCCTAAAGAGGCCTTCAGCGAAGCGGACTGCCGCGGCCACACGCGCATGCGCACCTCACGGGAGACATCAGGGTTGATGACGTAAGTCAGGGAGATCAAACTTATGATCACAATATATAAGGTAAAGTCCTAAAAAGAAAAAGAAAAATAAGAAAAAAGAAAAAGAATGAAGGAGGACAAAAATACTAAGCAGGAGTGGGTATAAAAGTGACAGCCAATGGAACCGTTAAAGGTAGCAGAAGAACCTTGACTTTGGCACAGGAGGGACAAGAAGCCGTGAAGTCAGTCACGTCTTGGCGAAGGGAGGGCCACCAGTAGAACCGAGAAATAAGGGCTACAGTCTTTTTAACTCCGACATGTCCAGAAATCTTGGGAGGAGTGTCCCCAACGTAGAACCTCCTTTCTATCGGCCTCAGAAATGAAAGTTTTGCCCGGAGATGGGGTAACCAGCTTCACAGGAGCCAAAGTGATGATTTTGGCTGGATCAATGATATGCGAAGGCTCCTCCACAAAGTCTGAAGGGATCGGGATAATGCATCCGCCTTGACGTTCTTTAGACCAGAACGGAAATGAAGCTCGAAGTCGAAGCGTCCAAAGAACAGAGACCATCTGGCTTGCTGAGGATTGAGCCTCTGGGCTGACTGGATGTAGGCCAAATTTTTTATGGTCGGTGAAGATGGTAAAAGGATGCACTGCCCCCCCAGCAGGTAGCGCCATTCCTCCAGGGCTAATTTTATGGCCAACAGTTCACGATCTCCGATCGAATAGTTACACTCCGCAGGGAAAAAGGCCTTGGAGAAGTAGACACTGCAGTACTAGACGAACACTCCTCCTATGCGAAGATAGGTCCAGAGAAAAAACTAAGATGTCATCAAGGTATACCACCACGCAAGAGTAGAGCATATCACGGAAGATGTCGTTGACAAATTCTTGAAATACCGCGGGGGTGTTGCAGAGGCCGAAGGGCATGACTAGATATTTGTAATGTCCGTCTCGAGTATTGAAGGCGGTCTTCCACTAATCACCGGAGCGAATACGGAGCAGATTGTAGGCTCCGCGTAGATCCAATTTTGAGAAGACCTGGGTGCCTCTTAAGTGGTCAAAGAGTTCAGGGATGAGTGGCAGGGGATACGTATTCTTAATGGTAATGTCATTCAGACCTCGGAAGTCAATGAAAGGCTGAAGAGAGCCATCCTTCTTTACAAAGAAAAAAAACGGGTTTCCATATAAACCCCTTAGCAAGATTCTCGCAAATGTATTCCGACATAGCAGAGGTCTTGGCTGGGGACAGCGGATAGATTCTGCCCCTAGGCAGGGTGGTCCGGGGTAGCAGCTCAATTGGGCAGTCATATGGCCGATGAGGTGGAAGGCTCTCAGCCTCCTTCTTATCAAATAAGTCAGCAAACGAGCGGTACGTGGAAGGCAATCCCTCTGGGCCAGAAGAGGGTTGAGCAGAGGAGCTGGCTGGCCGGACAGATTTTAGACACCTCTCTTGACACGGATGCCCCCAACTAAGGATTTCGCCAGAACGGGCTCATGAGTCCTAAGCCAGGGCAGACCGAGAAGTAAGGCATGAGACAAGTTGGGTAAGACGTAGAAGGCAATCTTGATCACTGGCCCCCTCCCCTAGCTCAGAGTTACAGGTTTGGTTCTGAAAACTTAGATCATTTTTCTTTACTGCAGGTGTATGAAAATTAATGTTTAAACTGTATTTTGTGATCAAATCGTGGATGTGTGGTTTGTTTGGCTATTTTCTTGCTGAAGGAGGCAAGTTTACCTTTTTAAATGGTGTATCATTTGTGTGTGTGGGTGCAGTATGAACGGACATACAAATCACTGAAGGAAAAACAGTGTTTAAAAATAATAGAATAGATTATCTTTATCCCATCCTTGTCTATCCTTTGCCACCTATCAGCATCCACTTCCAGAAAGGCTGTGCTGAGGGAATGTCACTTATACCTCTGAGCTTGTGGCATCACTAAAGTGGCTGGTTTACTGGCCCTCTCCCCTAGCTCAGAGTTACAGGTTTGGTTCTGAAAACTTATAACGATCATAACTTAGCTTGAGAACCTAGCAGAATATGGGCAGAACCATCATTCATCTTATTTTGAAATTAGTTTTCCAATGAGTTCAAACTCGGACTATCTATTCATCGCGGTTCAGGAGAAATCCATTTCTCTGGTTCTGTTGGCGCTGGAACCGGGAAAAACACAGGCTAAATAGTCATGTCGAAGAACCCATGTGAGGTTGTGATAGAAAAATAAAAACTACATCGCTTTATGACCAAATGATTAGTTTCTCATTATTGTCTATGGTAAGACCGAGCACATGGGCAGACAAAGAAGCTCCCTGCTGTGAAGAGGGAAATCACTCACTGGGGACTCGGGTTACACTTAGACATGAAGCTACTACAGTTTTTTTTAAAGAAAATGCAAGTTTTCTCTAAATCACCCAGGAGAGATGATAGGTGAACTTTAAACACTTAACGTTTTCCTGTATAAGTACCTCTTATGTCTTTACAGGGTGGTGCCCATTCAGTAGCCAAAGACATAGGAGATAAGTCCTGGCTGCTAATGGCCATATCTCAGACTCGTTCACCAATAGAGGAGAAATTCTCAGCTTAAAAAAAAAAAAAAAAAAAAAAAAAAAAAAAAGAGAGACCGGAATCACAGCTTCAATTGCAGTTTTATGACCAAAAAAAAAAGACTATCAAAAGGCATCATGGACCTCCAAATTATATTAACAAATAAGACAATCACAAAAAAGTAGATCCCCCACATAAAAAGTATCTTACAATTTGGCAACACATAAAGCATAAGTTGTTTTTCAGTTTGATTTTGTTGATGAATAAACTATGCATCTTTGATATGACTAAAGGGAATCTGTCACCCCATTTTTGGAGTATGAGATGAGGCTACCGCCATCAGGAGCTTATCTACAGCATTCTATAATGCTGTAGATAAGCCCCCGATGTTACCTGAAAGATGAGAAAAACGAGTTAGATTATACTCACCCAGGCGCGGTCCGGGGTCTGGTACGGTCCGGAGGGTGTCACGGTCCGGTTCGGCGCCTCCCATCTTCTAGCGAAGCTATCCTCTTCTTTGCGTTCTGTCGCGGCTCTGGCGCAGGAGCACTGCTCTGCCCTGGTGAGGGCAGATCAGAGTACTGCAGTGTGCAGGCGCCGGACCTCTCTGACCTTTCCCGACGCAGAGAAGAAGATGGCTTCTCTAGAAGATGGGAGGCACCGGACCGCGACGCCCATCGGACCCGACCGGACGGCGGACCGCCCCTGGGTGAGTATAATCTTCCCTTTAATGAACCAAACTATGAAAAGAGCATAATGTTTATCCTGACGTAAAAACACAATAAAAAAATGCTGTTTTTAGGTCACCCTGTTTTACAAAAAATGGCATAAAAAGCTATCAAAAAGGCATATATACTTTATAATGGTACTAACAAACTTAAAATATTTCTGTAAAAAATCATCCCTCAAACAGATCTTTCAAGAGAATAATAAAAAAAAGGTTAGTCTCCCAAAATATGGAGACAAGAAAAATATTTTTAACAAAGTATTTTTAAAGAGCACCTGTCACACACAGAAATGCTATTTACCTGCAGATATTTGGGTGATCTGAAAGTATTTAGCATTTAAATCCTGTTTTGTATACCAAGAAATATAAGGTATTTCCATACGCAGATAAAAAATGCAAAAATATGTGGGGCAGGTGGATGCTATTACTCCTTTTGAAAATGAAAATTTGAGCCAAAACTACATTGTAATGGCAAAAAATGAATTTTCATTTAGTCACTTAATTTTGAGTTACATCATGTCAAGCGTCAAGGAAGCTAGACTTTCTAAACACTTCTTTGAATATTGTAAGGGGTGCATTTAAAATAATGGTGTAACTTGAGGGTGGAGGGGATAATTTATAGGCCTCTCAAAAGGCACTTAAGAGCTGAACTGGCCCCTTAAAAATAAGTTTCTGAAAGTTCCAAACATGAGAAGATCTAAACTAATGTATGGCAGCTCTCAATGTGATCTAACAGTTTATTATAACATTACCACGACGCAGCAATTATCTAAGATTGAGCTGACTTTGGTCATCCTATAGCAGGCTGGAGGTTTACATTTGGGAGGACCCCGCAATAAAATAGCATTTGGCTCACCATAAATTGTTTCTC
This sequence comes from Oophaga pumilio, assembly GCA_009801035.1. NCBI lineage: Eukaryota > Metazoa > Chordata > Amphibia > Anura > Dendrobatidae > Oophaga > Oophaga pumilio. The sequence continues at coordinate 106,981 of VIAB01006118.1, forward strand.
GTAGTTTCTATGTTGTTCTATTGTTTCTATAATGTGTTACGACTATCTGTTTCAACTCCTTCTTAACATGCAGATTTTCCATTTTTAGCACTTTTGTTTTTCCCTCCCCTTTTTCCGAGAGCCATAATTTTTTTTTTTATTTTTACATTGAAATAGCTGAGCTGTTTTGCGGAACGAGTTGTACTTGTGAACTGAAAAGTTTGAAAAAAAAAAATCTAACGGCGGCAAAATACCATAAAACATGCAATTTCTTAATTTTCTTTTTTATTTAGTGTTCATTATACGGCAAATACAACCTTTAAATATGATTCCCCAGGTCAATACGGTTCTGGTGATAAAAAAAAAAAAACGAGGCATGTGGGTTATTTAAATGGTGAAAACTAAATCGTAAACTTGCAAAAAAAAAAAAATTGCTTCTCTCACTGTTTTTTGAGAGCCTTAACATTTTCAATCTTCAGGTGATGCAGTTGTGAAGGAATGTTTTGGGCCACGAGCTGATGTTTTCATTCACACCATTTGGGGTTAGAGACAATGTTTTCATAGCCTCGTACTACTTTTTTTTGTGCTGTTGCGACGTCTGAAAAACCCTTTTGGCTGGTTTGATTTTTTTCTCATTCCACCAATTACTGATTGGGTTAATTAATTTTATATCTTCATAAATCAGACTTTTATACATACAGCAATAGTACATACATGTATTCTTTTTCATTTCCTAATTTTTAATGGGGGAAAAGAGGGCGATTCCAACATTGTTTTGTTTTTTTTTATTTTTTAACCTTTTTTTAAAACCTTTTGCTGTATTTGTTGTGACCACAGAGAACTGCGACTGTATGAGTAATAATTCTGGAGAGACACATGCTACTGACAAGACGCATCTAATTCATAAAATGGCATGCTTCTCTTAATCAGTTTGGCACATTTTATTCCAACATGCCCCTTAATGAACCGCCAGACTTAAAGAATTAGGCCTTTGTCTTTCCAGTTCTGATGATTTTATAAGATATATAAAATGTAGACATAGAACTCGGAGGTAAAGTTAATTTTGAAATTGATTTTAAAATCAGTAGATTTTGGAATGATAAAAAGTTCTACAATTAGATGTGTTTAAAAAAATGTTCCTGTGCTGAGATAATC
>VIAB01006119.1:28721-39710 GCA_009801035.1 Oophaga pumilio
CAGATACAAAAATAACCATCTACCCATGAAAGGGTTTTTCCCACACTTTCAAAGTTGTAATTAGGAATATGGTGTGTTAATAAAAATGGCGTGCAACCTTCACTCTCTGTCTAAACAGGAAGAAATTGCTTATATGGAATGAGATGGATGCAGCTGATCAGCGGCCACTTACAGACTTCCACGGTCATATGAACCCACACCCACCGGATATTGATGTCAGTGGACTGGTGAGGTGGAGAGTGGAGGTTGTAATTCTGAATGGAATGAAAGACTTATGAGAATTGGTGACTGGCGAGTATTCTGTCTTTCAATTCAAATGATCTTTTGTAAGGAATAGATACAGGACATTTCACGTTTCATTAGCACATTGAGTTATTAGTTACTGTAGATGTTTTTGGACCAAGACATTCTAAGGAGACTCAACAGTCATATTATTAAAAGAACTTATATTCCCTAGTGTGACAGAGAAATGCTATCTGGAGTGCATTAGATGACAGACACAGATAGGCTTTTCAAAGAAGAGAACTTGAACCAGTAGCACCTCCTATTGGATGCGGCAATCCTTAAAGTCAATATCAACCCTTTAATGAGCCTTACCAAATTACTTGATTACATTAATATATGAAGCCAAACCAGGCAATCCACTTGCAGACACATGTTTTGGTGTGTTTGCCTCTCATCAGTGCGAACAGATCTGATTTGGCAAGTAGGGAGGCCTCTGACTGGCGGTCTAATGAGAAGCGTTTAAACTCTACCGCTACCTATTGGATGTAGCAATCCTAAAAGTCAATATCAATACTCTAATGAGTGTCTGGTTTCACATCTTATCCTAAGTCATGTGACAAGGCTCGTTAAAAGGTCGATATTGATTACATCCAATAGGTACAGTATATGTTGGGCTAGAGATCGAGTCCTCGTTCTTTCTGAAGAGGCTACTTGTATAAACTGTATTTAATTTCACTTAGACCGCTTAACATGAAAGAGATTCAGGGATTCCCAATGTCTTGGTGATATACCATAAAAGTATATTGTGGTACTGTTAGTCAGAAAAATCTATGCAAATACTTTTATGCCCAAAAAATACAAAAGTATTCTATATGTGATACCTTTATTGGCTAACCAGAAAAATTATATTTTCAGCCTTCAGAGGACAGAGGCTCCTGTGGGTGTACATGAACAATTACATACAATGTCCCAGCAGAATAGTCTGAGCCTATAAAGGGAAGAATGCCTGGCCTGAGGAAGGCATATGTCCGATGTTGAAATGTGTATTACTGTATTCATTTATTAAAATCTTATGTAGATATTACTTGCCTGTCTGTCATTCTCAGCTGTGCTTATATCACCTCCTTTTTATTTTAATTTGTAAACTATTTACATGGTAGAATAGTCTATAATTGTAAAATAAGGCACTTCTTTAAACCCTTTAACAACGTTTTAATTTCGTGTCCTGAGCATTTTACAATTATGTAAGATGTTTGCAGGAATTACTAGCGGGTACTGTTTGCACCACAAAGAATTAAGGGGTTATCCGCTCTTAAGCTACAAGTCTGCAGTTATTCTATGTGACTGCAGACTTGTGAATCCTCACAACGCATGCACTGTGCACTGAGGCTTCTCCGCTGCCGGTGCCTGACCACAAGTATCCGATTTGCATATTCCAGGCCATTTCTCGACTAGACTGTTTCCAGCCTCGCTCTAGTAAGTACACATGCATTGAGCGATGCCGCACCCATCTAGTCAGCATGTGACCGGATTTATGCAATTCACAAATTTGTGGTCACGTGCACGCCGCTCCCAGTGCCGGCACTGGAGAAGCCTCACAACAAGTAGTGCGTGCAATGTGGGGATTCACAAGCCAGGAGTCACATAAAATGGCTGCAGACATGTAGCTTAACACTGCAAAACCCCTTTAACTAAGTGCATTATTAACACAAAATGGCCATAATGCATACTGGTTCAGCAGGGACTGCTTACAGTACTTGTGGCTACAAAAACTACTTATTTGGCCCAGAATACAACATTGGTTGTATCATCTGGAACTAACGTTTGTGAGCAATAAAAAGGTGCTTCCAAAACTATTTTTATTCATACAAATTGTTACGAAATGCATGAAAGACGTACCTCTTTTACAAATCGATAGTCATAAACAGTGTTTTCTTTGGGAATGGGCACGGTAAAAGGTTTTTCAGGTGGATCAACAGGATGTAAGATTTTAAATCGAGTCCTTGTTTCTTCACTAAGTGGTCCTTCAATAATTTCCCTCAGGAGTTTGTCAAACTTCACATGATCGTCTTCCTTACAGCTTCCTCCAATGGACCAAACCAAAGAAAACAGAAAAATGCCCTTGAAGAGGAAAAATAGTCAGGATTAAAATGGAATGTCTAATTCAGCTGTTATGGCCTTCAAAACTCCAGTGGCCATTGTATCCTGAAGTGGACTGATGAAGCATGAATCCTCAGTTCAATAAGCTTCTGAATGCTGTTGAATTGATCTACGTACCTCGAGCCACGAGCAAATGTCCCTCTCATTCATGCTATGAATTACAGATTCATCTGAAAACTCATCCAACATACAATCCATCAGATTCATAAGAGATCGGACTAAATTTGTATCAGAAGTTGGCGACAATTCCTAAATATCAAGAAAGACAGCATAAATCAATGGAAAATACACATATTCTACTTGCATAACATATTTTGATATGGAAATTTCCTCCTAACAACTGGTTGTCCATAATGAACACTTGTATTGTCATGTACATATATGCTCAGAAATGTATCGTTACATAAGTTTTTAATTACCTTGGCACATTTTCGAATCATTTGAAGGCACGGAGGAACCATCCTATCAAACAACCCTTCAATAAAACTTTTATGCATTTTGCTGAGTCCAGTAGGCAAAATGTTGAGCCAGGAAACCATAACTGGTCTCCAACCAAGCATAGTTGGTTCCATGTAAATCATTCCACATCTAGATACCTGTAAAAAGTAAAAATTAGATGATTATACTCTCTCCCATCAATTTACCTACATTCTGTGGGGAAAAATCACCTAAAAGGCATCTAAAATGTACAATTTTATCTTGTGGTGACACCATAATTCGTTTTAGAATCACCGATAATATCAGCAAATAACTTGTCATGTGACCTTAAAGGACAGTTTTAAATTTAAAATAAAAAAACATTTCATAGTGCCCTTGGATTCCCAACTGGCAAAGATGTTACCCAATTCATGGAAAACTATAAACAGGAAAAAGAACAGCACGTACGTCACTCTCAGTGTGCTAACCCAAAGCAATGCTAAAAAAAATGGTTGGAAAGAGAAAATAACCACAAACAGATTTAGGAAGAGCAGAACACGCAAAATAAAGTATGTCTGCATTCACACAGAGCAGTAAAGGATTCCGCCTGATACTCCTTCTAGTGTGCCAACTTCCACTGGCTGTTCCTCACCATAGCAGGATTTACTCTGATTGAACTATTGGGCATGTGTTACTACAAGTACTTAAGAACCTGTCAGAAACAAAACCCAAAAATATGATGGTGTAGTTCCTTAAAAACAAGCCAGCAGATACTTTTACAACCCCAAAGTACTGCTTCGGCTGCAAGAAATTGCATTTTGGAGTTAAGTGTGGAAGTGCATTGGGGCGTGACAATGCACTTACAGTTCCTTAGCCCGCGATTTATTCTTGAATTAGCGGCATCCATTACTGGCAGATTTACAGGTCAGTGCCAGTGTACCAGAGCAAATGACCTGCCAATCAGCTGGGAAAGGGAGGGGGTGCTGTTAGTTTAGGAAAGAAGCTGAGGCTGAGGAGCTGTACTGTAAGTGCATCATCAAGCCCCAATGCACTTCCAGACTGAATTTCAAATCACAATTTCTCGCTGCTGATGCAGAACTTCATGTTCATAAAGGGATTGACTGGCTTTTCTTTTATAGCGCTACACAATCATATAATGGTTTGGGAAGGTAAAAGTGTCTGACAGGTTCCTTTTAATACAATAATTAGATGTACAAACTGAAAAGAAACCGAGACACTAGGTATTATCATAGCACATATGTGACAAAAATATCTAGACGCTGGATTACTTTTTAAAAGTTCAAATTGAAAAACTGTTATGCTGGTCAAATAGGACTACGCCTCTCCATGGGTTGTCTCTGGTATGGAAACTCAGCTACACTGAAGTGAAAGCAAAAGGAACGATCCCTTATATTTACCTTCAGAAAAAGAGTTAATCTACAGGTAAATAGCTAGATTGAAAAAATGAACTTTATTCCTTACGGTGGTAATAAGATGCTACAGAGCCAGCTGTCAATCAGGTCGAAAGTGTGATTATAGCCTCCACCTACAGTATATGAATGGTCACTAAAGCCACTCTGTGCACCTCCCCATTACTAAACTGCAGAGTGGCTACAGTCACTACTCACTACACTGTGATTGGAAGCTGTAACTATGCCCAGCACTTTGATTGGCAGCTGGCTCTGCAGCGCATCAGTGCAGAGCTGGCGGTCATTCAGGTCTTAGAAAGTGCTTATATTTGTTACTCACAGTGTTCTTAGCTGTGATTGAAGCACTTTGGTCACCGCCTCTATGACGGAAAGCCAGGGGCTACAGAGAGGAATGAAGTTCATTTTCTGCCGATAGCCGCACTTTCAGTATGGCAGCCAGACAGCACTATAATGCTAGCTACCTGCAGATTATCCCTATATCTGCAGGTAAACAGCATTATCGTAGGTGAGAGTTTCCCTTTAATACTATATTGAACCTGTGAATTGATGCAGTGCTATTTTTGAAGAAAACAGCCATGTTTAACTAATCTTAGACAAACCCATAAGATAAGATTTAGGCAAGTGTATCTCAAAAATGACCGAATGATAGGTTCCTCTCGTAATTTTACATCTTCAGATTATTAAGTACTGTAGTTTAAACATTTCCCCACCAGAAAAGCCATGGATACTCACTGTGGCAGGAGACGCTACTTCTAAATCCATAGGCTCAAATATCAGGCTCATCTGAGAAGACATCTGAATAATCTCTCCACTCATCAAACACAACTTTTTGTTGTCATCTAACACTGTGTTCATGTTTTCAATCCACACAGCATCAACTGGTCCATCAAAAATAAGCCATTTTCTATCTGGAGTCTAAAAACATATAAACATTATTTCTTTTAGAACACTGCAGTTTTATAGCAAAATGAAGGTAGTCCTGTCCTCATAAGATGAATAATTTAATTAAAAAAATAGAAGTTACATTAGTAAACCAAACAAGAGAAGGAGTTTACTGTCTGTCCAGCAGACAGATGACTATGAAAGGGTATAACTCAACAAAGTAAACCCCTTCCCATTTCATGCTGTCAGCAATGGCACCAAATGGAAGAGTAGTGTCACAAGACCTGAGAAAGAAAACAATTTCTTTACACAAGAAAAGTGAAGGCTACAAGATCAGCAAAGCTTTACTTCTCAGCGCGAATACTGCAGCAAAAGTGATACAAAAATATAACAAAGATGGAACTGCAACCATCTCTCCAGCTGACAACGGAAAATAAACCTAAAAAGGGGCATCTGGTGATGAAGAGGTATGAAGAAAATCAACATGCTAATCCACTGTACTTAGCTAAGGAAGTAGAAAGCCAAATCGGGGTGTTTCCTGTGACACAATACGGCATACACTACAGAGGAATGGCATGCATAGGTGCTATCTACGAAGGAAGCCTGTCTTAAAGCCTATGGATAAAAAAGCCCAAATACAATTTTCCAAGGTTCAAGCCAAAAAATCTGAAAACTGTTGAGACTATATACCCTGGATTGATGAGACCAAGATAAATGTTTTTGGAACTGTTAGCATCAAAACTGAATGGCATTGCAGAGGTGAGGAGTACAAAGAAAAAAATCATGGTGCCTACAGTGAATCATGGTGGTGGCAGTGTCACTATGTGAGGGTGCATGACTGCTGGTGTCAAGGAGCTACATTTTATTGATGGTATCATGAATTAACAGATGTACTTCTCTATATTGAATGTGACCTTGTTAGAAAGGCACTTGTCCAACATGATAATGTTCTAAAACACACATCTAAGGCCACTTTTTCATTTCTAAAGAAGAACATGGTGAAAGTGATTCAATTGTCAAGTATATCTCCAGATCTGAACACAATCAAAAATATATGAGGAATTCTGGAGACAAGTTGTCACCACTATCCATCCAGAATCCAGGCTCTAAAAAGAGATCATTCTTGAAGAATGGAAAAACATGTTACAATTTCATCAACTTGATCATTCCATGCCATCCCTAAAAATGATGTAGGTCATACAAAATAGTAGATGTAGTAGTTTTTGATGTGGCATGTATTAATTTTTTTAATTGATTAATTTGAGTAAAACTGAAGATTTTGTAATGAAAGTTATATTGTTAACCTTATGTTGATGCAACAGGTTCTAAAAATGTTTTATGAAACTTAGTCTTGTCAAAATTTTTGAAATTGTTCTTGTGTTAGTGAGATATTGATTAAAATCATACTTTTTAAACCGGGTGTACTCATTTATGTTGAGCACTATATATATGTACAATTGAGAGGGAAATTCCATGGAATATCATTATAAACACAGCGACTTACCATTGAAGAAGCAAATGCCCTGAAACTAACAGCCAATATTCCATCTGACCATTCATGAGACACTGCATCAAACTGTCCATAAAGCTGCCCCATAGTTATAGATTTTGGGTTCAGAACTGTAATTTGAACCTTATTTTCATCTAAAAGGCCCTGAAAAAAAGACATTTTATATCAAGTGGTCTATTATAAACTGTTGACCAGAACCCTAGTTCTCGGCAGCATATAAATGTAGACATTTAAGCAATGTTGTATGAGAGATTCCAACCTCAATAAGCCCCCTTTTTGTTCCTATCTGGTTAGTGCTGTCATTGAGATTCATTGAGGATTCACATGACTAAATATAATTATCTCTGCCTCCCACCTGGCTTGGAAGGTGTAAGTTTCCATATGTGCATAAATGCAGGTATATGAATGAATTTCTAACATGGCACGTGTTGGGTTTTTCAATACCGTTTCCAGTTCTAGTCCCAATGTTCCTTCCAATATCTTTCATGCTGAAATATCCAAATGAGATGGTTGACTGTATGCTGATCATTCAGCAACAATCGGACAAGTAAAGGTACTTGTGGATTGATTGCAGGAGATATGTCTACATATTGTTGGGTATTCTTAAATACAACTACTTTATCACATCAATCAGTAGACACTAGGTAGACAAAATACTACCTTTTTAATTCCCCGTACACCCTATTAGACACTGCCAAGATGGATCAGATAGAAATATCCCACTTAAGGACAACACTTCAGTGCCAGGAACAATACTAAAGTTTTGGCAATACCTTTTCACAAATGTCATTCAGTGCTGCAGCCAATACTCGGTAGGCTGAAGTCTTGCCACCAAAAGGCTCTCCAACAATCATAAAACCATGGCGCACAATCATCATTTCATATATCTGCAGAATTTTTTCTGCAAAGAAGCTGGTCATCTGCAAATTCATTCGATCACAATTTTCTTTTATTGCGTCCATGAAGATCTTATAATCGGCTTTAGGAAGTTTCACCCCAGGAAACAGATCAGATGTAATGCCCTAAAAGGAAAGCACAGAACGTACAAGCTCACCATCATTTTTATTATTTTCTTTTGTGGTATTCGCTGAAGTTTATTGCACTGAATTCATCAAAATGGTGCACGCAGTTGATGAATTTGGTGCAAAGTCAAAATAAAGGGCTTCTTTCTTGTCACTAACCATTTTTGCGACTTTTTGAGCAAAAAGTTGCAACTTTTTCAAAATGGCACAAAAAAAATGCAACTTTTTGAAAAACATGTATAAAACTACACCAGGGGGCACAAAGAGTAGAGATGCACTAAATTTTGTGAAAAGTTGCAATTGTTGAATCAGTTGAAAACATTTCTAATCATTAAAATTTGCCCACAAACGGGAAAACAAAAAAAGATACAAGCGAGCACATATAAAACAGATTGCAATAAAGGCGTGAATAGTCTAATGAATCAGGTGCAAACAGAAAAGTCGCAAAATACACAAAACTAGACAAATAAACAAGTGTAAAGGCAATGATGAATCGGGACCACTATCTTCAAAGACTTATTTATTTTTCAAACACCTTTTCCAAAATCCTAAGACAAATAATTAAAATGATTGCTTACATGTTAAAATGAAAATAGTATTATCACGAATAAACGAGTTCTGCTCCTCAATGCTCCTCCTCCCTACTGGGATGTTACATCACAGATCAGTGGGCGTGGCTTGGCAGGGGTAGCCACGCCTCCTGATCTCAAACTGCACGGAGGAGATGTTATCACGGGGCGGTTTACTGAAGCCAGGAGCAGGCCATGCCCCCGATCGGTAAGACAAATCCCAGAAGGGAGGGGGAGCAGTGATGAGCAACATCAGCGTCACATTTAACAGCATGTACTGTCAGGATTTGAAACAACACTATGGTTTTTATCTATATAGTTTATACGGTATGTCCATCCATTAGAATAATTTTGATCTCTCCGGAGTATTCCTTCAAAGTTACTCCATGGGAAAAATATATTTTGGCATGGAAATCCACACAAGGATTAGGTCCACTCTAGTTCAATGGAGCTAATCTGTGACTTTTCAGCACAGAATCCACATGAATAATGAACATGATGTGGATTTTATAACACACGCCATGTTCATTACTCTGAGCAGAGCATGTGAATGGAGCATATAATACCCTACTCACATGCACTGGGACGGAATGTTAGTAGATTCAGTAAGAATTCTTCACACCATCCTTGTTGTCATTCCTGACAGAATCCATAATCAATGAATGCAGTCCTATACAGTACTTGTATGAAAATTAGGACTGCTTAAACCTAGTTAGGAGACTAGACAAGAAGCAAAATTTCACCCTGGAGAAGAAGGAATCGCTGAGACATGGCAGAAGTGCAGTGCAAATTGAGACCTAAATTATCTTTTCACTTTCATTAAATATTTCTTTGTTAAGACTCCCAAATGTAGTTTTTTTCTTAATTTACCCTCATTAACATGCTTTTCTTTTTTCTAAAAGTATATTAAGAAATTTAGGACTCACCTCAAAAAGAGGCAGATCATGGGACAGAAATTTTGGCAGATTTACATCAATTATAGATCTAAGGAGCAAAATCTCTTCATTTTCATTTGGGTATTTCAGCTGTAAAATATAAATTAATCAATGTACACATTAAATATTTAATGCTTAGGACCTATGAAAACAATTTAAGTACATGTGCATAGAGAAATCTACTAACACTTTACATTGCTAATGACCATGGCAAATAAATGGAAATTGTATAAGAAACAGATGTGCTCATAAAACAATACATCTCTTCATCCCATGTACTGTAAGGAAGGTTCTATACAGAGCGGCCACATGACTTAGTCATAAGACCATGGCTCTGATACATTAAACCAGTGTTGTTCACACTGGTGTTGGTGCGGGGGTGTGCTGGAGTCAGATGCTGCCATTTCATGAAGAGGATCTTGATGATTTGCGTACCAAAGTGCATTCACTGTGGCAGAACATTCCTCAGACAACCATTAAAAAGCTCATTGATAGCAGCCAAGGTGTGTAAGTGGGTGTAGTTCTGTGTGTGGTGCTCATGCCCAGTACTGAATAAACTGAGATGTTTCAAAAATGTTGTCACCATTATATCATTATTTCCATTATTTCATCAAGGGCAAATCACACATGTTTATCAGTCCTGAAATTTCCATAGTTCCACAACATTTTCTTCTTGGTGTTGTAATTTCAGTGTTGAGCAGTATATGTGTCTATCAATTTACTATTTGGAGTGACCACCCTTTGCATTCAAAGCAGCATCAATTCTTCTTGGTACACTAGCACACAGTTTTTGAAAGAATTCAAAAGGGAGATTGTTCAAAACATCATAAAGAATTAACCATATACTTTATCTTCTATGTATGTAGCCTTATGCAAATCTTTCTGTCTCTATATGTAATCCCAGAAAGACTTGACGATGTTGAGATCAGGGCTTTATGGTGGCCATATCATCACTTCCAGGACTTTAGTGTGAAGATAGTTTTTAATGACACAGGGTGTATGTTTGGGGTAGTTTACCTGTTGCAGAATAAATATGGATAGTATGAGAAGCCTCATTGATGGTACTGAATGATGAATAAGTATCTTCCTGAATTTTTCAGCATTGAGGACAATATAAGTTTTTACCAAATCCTCAACTCGATTTCCTAAAAGAAGCACCAAACTTGCGAGGAGCCTCCACCATGCTTCACTGTTGCTGGCAGTCTGTCATGATTGCACTGTTACAGCCAAATATTTACATTTTGACTCATCAGTCCAGAGAACCTGCTACCATTTTTTCTGGTCCTGAGTTCCTATGTTTTTGTACATAGCTGAGTCACTTGGCCTTGTTCCCATGTCAAATAAATGATTTTTGGATGCAATTCAATAATGAAGACCACTTCTGGCTAAACTTCTTCTAACAGTAGTTGGATGTAGCTGGGTCCATTCTTACTGCCAGTTCAGAGTCGATGGCACTGCTGGACATCTTCTGATTTCTAAGGGATGTAAGTATTATGTGTCTTTCATCTGCTGCACTAGGTATCCTTAGCTGATCACCGCGTCAACATCCTCAATATTGCTCATTTCTTCTTTCTCAATGTTGAGAAATAGAGGCAGATACTTATCTATCTTGCAGTACAGGGATGCTTTTGATTGGCTTCAAATTATACTTCAGTAGGACAACTACCCCAAACATACTGCTAATGTCAAGGAGTGCTGGAAGTGATTGTATGTCCCCCATGGAGCCCTGATGTCAACATCATCGAGAACTGTTTTGAAGGCAAAGGGTGGTCACATCAAATATTGATTTGATTTAGACTTCACTCTTGTTCATTTACTTTACCACACACACACACACAC
>VIAB01006119.1:64333-84086 GCA_009801035.1 Oophaga pumilio
TTAAGGCACCATGACTTCTTTTCTAAGCTGAAGCTGTTTACAATACCTGTAGCATCTATCTGTCAGTGGAGTGATGACCAATCTAGGTGTATTGCCAAGATACTCATATCCATACTGCAATTCAGCATTGATCATTTTTGTTTGCAAATGTCCTTCCTGGATAAGAAAAGAATATTAATGAAAAAAGTTGTTTCAGAGCATTTTAGCTAGGTAATACTTAGTTTATTTGTTTTGTTTTTTTTCTATTGTGCCTTAAAAAAATGAACACCTTGTGAACTTTTCCACATTTTTTTTTATAATACACCAACAAACTTAAATCTATTTTATGGTATAAATTGATTTTTCAAACCTAAGTATTTGTGAAGTGTGAAGGAGATGATGCATGGTTTTCTAATTATTTTAAAAGTATAAATCTGAATGTTGTGGCATGCATTTGTATTCAGCCCCCGGAGTCACGTTTCGCTGCAGTTAGTGCTGTATATCTTTTGGGGTTTGTCTCTACCAACTTTGCACATCTAGAGGCTGAAATTTTTGCCGATTCTTAATTGCAAACTAGTTCTATCTCAGTGAGATTGGATGGAGGAGTCTGCAAACAGCAATTTTCAAGTCTTTCCACTTATTCTCAATGGGATTTCGGTCTGGACTGTGACATTCACACACATTAATATGCTTTGATCTAAACCATTCCATTATAGCTCTGGCAGTATGTTTAGGGCGTAAGATGGCCGCCAGACGAGTCCTTGATAGGAGATATGTGTCATCACGGCTATTAGCAGCAGTGATGTGTGCTCAGAAGCATGCTCCAGCACGTATAGTGCTGACAGAGTTATTTAGCAATTCCAGATCCCAGGGCCGGGTTTTACAAGCAGTCATAAGAGATGGGTGGGAATGACCGCTCACATATACCAACCCCAGTGGCATGGTTTGGCGGATAAAATGGAGGCTGAGTCTCTCATTTAGTGTCTGTGGCTGGAGGTGTGGAGATCTCCAGTGTGTGTTGCTAAAGGCACTGACCTGAGCAGGCAGATCCACAGTACTATATGAACTATTTATTTGAAGTTTGTTTTCATTTTGTGCCAGAAAAGACTGTTTTGTTTTTCCATCCGGAGCGGTTTATGAACTTTAAATAAACTTGCCTGGACATTGCAGCAATACCGCGTCCTGTGCCTACCTCAAACGCAGCTGAGTAAAAACCTCTACAATTGGTGCTAGAAGCACGGACACGATTCCCACAGGGCAGCGTGACTGCCGCACAGATATCGCATGTCCTGGGTGAAAGCGGCAGCAGGAGCGAAATTTGACGACATGGAGGAATTGGTAAATCAACTTGTGTAGGCTAATCTCCAGCAACAACAGATATGGCAGCAGCAGCAGTGGCAACAGCAGCAGATGCAGCAGCACCGGAAGCAGATGTAACTCCTAGCCAAGGCAATCCATGGCAGGGCAACTGTCCCAACCCCAAATCCAGGTGATGACTCTCACGTGAGGAAGATGGTAAGAAGAGCATTGCAAAAGATGACCCCGGGTGATGACGTCGAGGCATTCCTGGCAGTATTTGAAAGAGTGGCGGAGCGGGAGAAATTGCCTCAGGAGCAGTGGGCGGATGTTCTGGCGCCATATCTAACAGGTGAACCGCAGAAGGCGTATTATGACTTGGCGTTCCAGGACGCAAAAGAGTACACCAAGTTAAAGGCCGAGAACTTAGCACGTTTAGGAGTGACTCTGACTGTCAGGGCACAATGGGTGCACCAGTGGGCTTATCGCAGTAACAAACCTTCCCAATCCCAAATGTTTGACCTCCTACACCTGGTCCAAAATGCTTGCAACCTGAATCCTCCTCCCCAGTACAGATGGTGGAGAAGGTCGTCATGGACAGGCTACTACACTCCCTACCAAGGTTGATGCAATCATGGGTTGCCCAGGGAGATCCCTGTAATGCCGATGACCTAGTGAGCCTGGTGGAGAGGTACCAGGCGGTCGAGAGTTCCTTGGGGAAGCAAGGAGGCGGAGCATCCCCATACTGGGGTTCCTGAAGGAAGGCGGACATCAAAAAGGGGGTGGGACGTCTATGAGCCCAGGAGGTATCTGAGTCAACAGTATAATTTGTTGGCGGTATCATACCTCAGGTCACATAGCTCCCGTCGCTCTATGACCATCGAGACAATGGACTGTAGCATAGGACGGCGATGCTCATATTTTGCATATCCCACCTGTAGTGCTGTCCCTCAACCAGGCGAGGGGCCGCAGGCATGCCCCGTGACAGTAAACGGGGTGCAAATGACTGGTCTGCTGGACTCAGGGAATTTGGTAACCCTAATGAGGGCCACAATTCCCCATCGGCTGATTCCTGGAAAGAGGGTGGGCGTCCGCTGTATCCATGGACTGTGTGACAGCAGTGACTTCGGACACTGGGGGGACATTGAAGCTCTCATCTGGATCCCCTGATGATCCCTTTTATCATAAAGAAGGGGAAACCGTGTCAGGAATAGAACTTACTCATGGCTGATAAGTACAACGATCTTATTGGTTTATCTAGCATGGCATTGTTTTGAGTCAATGTCTATCATTATACCCGCATGATTTCTGATGGGTACAAAAGGGAACTACTAATGGCTATTAGGTGCTTGATATGTATGGGGTCACTGTATGGTGATTCGGTGAATTTTTATTGCTAATATACCGTATATGTGCCTCACTGGTTCCTAGTTGTTTTATTTAGTTAGATATTTATCTAAACTTCTAGGAGGAGGCATTTGAGGGGTGTGTCCACAATATACTTTGACTATTTAACCATCCATATATCTGGTCAGTAGTCCTTTTTTTAGTCACATTAAAAAGGACAAGAAAAAGGATTCCTCTAATGTTAGTGTGGACTGTGGCTCTACAATATTTACATACAGCACTTAACACTTTAGCACTCTGAGATGACTTAATCTACAGACTTAGTTCCCCAAGAGACTATTTTTGTCTCCCCATTAGGGGTATTTATACGGTCTTTCTAGGTGTATATGTGTGTGCGTTTTTTCTGTGTTTTTCTATTTTTGGTATGTTTAGGATGTTATAGGGTCTACAGGACTACAGACATTGAGCAGGAGCGCTATCACATCAACTAGGGTGCCAACCTCCGCAGGTAGGTAGGGCGACTCTCAGGGCTTTTAGGGAGAGAGTAGCCCCCAATTTTTTCAACATTTGGTTATTATACCTCTGATAGGTTATATTGTGTCTTTGGTGGCCCTTGTTTGCTCTCAGCAGCTTTTTTAGTATTGCGAATACTTTTAACATATTAATAAAAGTTAATTTTTAGGGGTCTTTAGCACTTCTTTTGGTTCTTTATCAAAGGTCAGGAGGGAGCTGTGCAAGACCCTGCAAATTTCCCAGCTCAGAATCTCGGTAGACTGACCGGTGGAGAGGTTTAACAAAAGCTTTAAGGCAATGCTAAAAAAAGCAGTGGAGAAGGACGGCCAAGACTGGGACTGTCTGCTTCCTTACCTGTTGTTCTCTATAAGGGAAGTTCCCCAAGTTTCCATCAGCTTCTTTCCATTTGAACTGCTCTATGGACGACACCCTCGAGGACGTGGCACAGGAATCCTGGGAAGCTGAAACCACCCCCTATAGAAGCATCATAGAGCATGTAACCCAGATGCAAGAAAGGATTACCAATGTGATGCCCATTGTGAAGGAGCACCTCCTCAAGGCTCAGGAAGCCCAGTCCAGAGTGTATAATACATCAGCTACGGTAAGGCAGTTCAACCCACGGGATAGAGTACTGGTGCTGGTGCCCACGGTGGAGATCAAATTCCTGGCCAAGTGGCAGGGTCCCTATGAGGTAGTGGAGAAAGTTGGTGATGAAAACTACATAATCCATCAACCAGGGAAACGGAAGCCCTACCAGGTGTACTATGTGAACCTAATTAAACCGTGGCAGGACAGAGAACCCGGGGAGGCTTCTTGTCTGCTGGCCAACTCCGATGTCAGTGCGGAGGATGTTAAGGTGGCAGATACCTTATCCCACTCACAGAAGCAGCAGTGCCAAAAGTTGCTGCAGCGTAACAGGGATCTGTTCTCGGAACTTTCAGGTTGTACTTAGGTCGTAAAGCATGAGGTCCTGACGGAGCCTCATGTCCAGGTCAACTTGAAGCCCTATCGGATTCCGGAAGCCTGCCAAGAAGTGATCTCAAAGGAGGTGAAGCGGATGCTGACCCTGGGAATCATCGAGGAATCCAAGAGTGGCTGGTCCAGTCCAATAGTGTTGTTGCCAAATCCGGATGGGAAATGACGATTCTGCAATGACTATAGGAATCTGAACGAGGTGTCTAAGTGTGATGCCTACCCAATGCCACGGGTCAATGAATTAATTGAGAGGATAGGACCGGCTCGGTACATTACAACCCTGGACCTCACAAAAGGGTATTGGCAAATACCCATGTCCAAAACCGTCAAAGAGAAGACAGCCTTTTCAACGCCAGATGGATGCTTCCAATACACTAGGATGCCGTTTGGGTTACAAGGTGCTCCAGCAATATTCCAGAGAGCCATGGTACGGATAATAGCTCCCCACAAGAGGTAGACAGCGGCTTACCTGGACGATATTGTGATCTTCAGCCAGGATTGGGAAAGCCATCTAACCAAGGTTCAGGCAATATCTGATTCTCTACGGATGGTGGGGTATTCCATAATCCCGAAGAAATGTGCCTTGGGAATGGAGGAAGAGAGATACTTGGGCTATGTTGTAGGCAGGAGTGAAATAAAGCCCCAGATAAAGTTGATGTGATTCGGGGCTGGCCACAACCCCTCTCAAAGAAGAAGGTCAGGGTGTTCCTGGGCATTTTGGGATATTAGTGCCGGTTTATCCCAAAACGTCGCCATGGTAGCCTCCTCTCTGAGACAAAGTCGGCTATGGCTACGTGGTCTTCATGAGCTGAAACGGCCTTCCAGGAACTGAATCTGGCCTTGTGTAAGCAGCCAGTGCTGGTAGCACCCGATTTCTCCAAGGAGTTTGTGGTCCAGACGGACGCATCAGATGTTGGAATGGGCGCTGTCCTATCTCAAGAGATGAACGAGGAAGAGCACACCATAATTTATCTTAGCTAGGCATTGTCATCCTGCGAGAAAAACTATTCCATAGTTGAGAAGGAATGTTTAGCCTTCAAGTGGGCGTTGGACTCTCTAAGGTACTATCTCTTAGGCAGGAGGTTCAGATTAGTGTCAGACCATGCCCCATTGAAGTGGATGAAAAATAAAGGGAACAATGCCCAAGTGACCATGTGGTTCCTAGCACTTCAGGATTTTAACTTCCATGTGGAGCACAGGCCAGGAAAACTGCATGGCAATGCTGACGCTCTGTCGAAGATCCACTGTTTATTGGCAGAAGGATTTAGGCAGAGGGGGACGGTATGTAAGATGGCCACCAGACGAGTCCTTGAGGGGAGATATGTGTCACTGAGGCTATTAGCTGGTATGATGTGCGATCGGAAGCACGCTCCAGCACATACAGTGCTGAGAGAGTTATTTGGCCATTCCATGGCGGGGTTTTACAAGCAGTCATAAGAGATAGATGGGAGTGACTGCTCACATATCCCAACCCCCAGGGGCTTGGTTTGGCAGATAAAATGGAGGCCGAGTCTCTCATTCAGTGTCTGTGGCTGGAGGTGTGGAAACCTCCAGTGTGTGTTGCAAAAGGGACTGACCTGAGCAGGTAGACCCGCAGTACTATATGGACTACTTACTTTCAGTTTGTTTTCACCTGCAGGGTGTGTTGCTAAAGGCACTGACCTGAGTGGAAGGACCCACAGTACTATATGGACAACTTATTTGCAGTTTGTTTTCATTTTGTGCCAGAAAAGGCTGTGTTTTGTTTTTCCATCCGGAGCGGTTTATGAACTTTAAATAAACTTCCCTGGACATTGCAGCAATATCGCATCCTGTGCCTACCTCACAGCTGAGTACAAACCTCTACAATGGTTATTGTCCTGCTAGAAGGTGAACCTATGCCCCAGTCTCAAGTCTATTATAGCTTCTAACAGGTTTTCCTCCAGGACTGACTTGCATTTAGCTCCATTCATCTTCCTATCAACTCTGACCAGCTTCTCTGTCCCTGATGAAGAAAAGCATCCCTATACTATGATGCTGCCACCACCACGTGTGATGGTGAGGATAGTATTTCCAGGGTGATGTGGAAAGTTAGTTTTCCATCACACAAAGTATTTTGCATTTAACCCAAAAAGTTCTACTTTGATCTTATCTGACGAGCACCTTCTTCCACATGCCAGCTGTGTCCCCCAAATGGCTCTTTGCAAACTGCAAATGGGACTTCTTACTTCATAAGACTTAGTTTCTCAAATGTCTTTCTTCTTGCCACTCTTCCATAAAAGCCTGATTTGTGGAGTATGCGACTAATAGCTGTCCTGTGGATAGATTCTCCCACCTGAGCTGTGGATGTGTCCAGAGTCACTGGAGTGACCATGGGCCCCTTGGTTGCTTCTCTAATTAGTGCTCTCCTAGCTTGGGATATCAGTTTAGGCGGATGACCATGTTTAGGTAGGCTGCCATGCTCTTTCCTCGTTTGAATGATGGATTGAACAGTGCTCCGTGAGATGATCAGGGCTTGGGCTACTTTTTTTTTATTACCTAACCCTGCTTTACTCTTCTCCAAAAACTTTATCCCTGACCTGTCTGTTGTGTTCCTTGGTTTTCATGGTGCCGTTTGATCCCTAATGTTCTCAAACAAAACTCTGAGGCCTTCACAGAACAGCTGTAGTTATACTGAGAATTGGTCACTGAGGATTTTATTAAAGGAGTATCAGACTACATGGGGTTGAATACAAATGCACGTTGCAGTTTTAAGATTTACATTTTTAAAATAACTAGAAAACCATGTATCATCTCCTTTACACTTCACAAATACTTGCTACTTTGTGATGGTGTAGCACATAAAATCCCAATCATATACATTTAAGTTTGTGGTGGAACTTGAAAAAGTTCAAGGGGTATAAATAGTTTTTCAAGGCACTGTCTAATTAGTAACAAAATTACAATATTTTGGCTCATGGCTATGACTGTGTTATGGCTGTATTTTGCGTAGAGCAGGAGCAGGGCTCATATAGATGTGAATGACATCACCAATACTGTACAGGTATGGTTTCCTTTTTTATGGCATCTTACAGAAAATACATTGTGGCACTGATCTTAAAAGTTATTTCTTATATTCCCACAATCAATATGTTCTTTAATTTTAAAGCTTTATGAAAATGAGGCTGGAATGTTTATAAACCTTACTGTATTGGCATATACTCTGCTTATTGCACTAATATATAAATCCTTATTCAATACATTTCCTTCAGATGCAATAAACCTAAATAAGACCTGACGATCCCACTATGCTGGCTGTATTCTGTCATAATGAGTGGCTGCACAGCTCGTTACAGCCCATACAGTTCTCTGACAGCTGTACAATACTTTCATTAGAATCCTACTGCGATGTTATCCCGGCTGCCATAAATCCAATATGATGGTGGCTATTAAGGGTCTGACATAATCCATTACCAGCTCTTTCCAAATATATCTATATTTAGATTTTTATGTCAGAAATGGATGCTTTACTGTGCAGAAATTATTTTCTTACCACTCAGTTGTGCTCAATATGCATAGTTTGCCTTGGTAAATGTGAAGACCTCTGACGTTCAGCTTACTGCACATGACGGTCACCAATTCTACTGACTTGTTGCCAATAGAGATAAAATCCAGCTCAGCAGATCCATGTCTCCTGTTCCCCTGCGTGCACGGTGTGAACAGCTTGGCAACAACAATATACAAGAAAGTCCAACTCAACCAGGTACAATGTGAAAAAAGGTCTTATATGTCATAGGTGCAACAGGTTTAAGAACAAATCATTGAGTCCGAAACAATAACGCGTTTCAGATTGTGCTTTACCTAGCCTCTTGTAGACAGGACGTTCCACCTTAAAAAGAACCTGTGATCAGGATTTTATACCCCAAACCAATGACATTTATGTAAAGGCGCTGTGATGCTGAGTAATTCCTCACTTTTGATGCATGAATGTGTTTTGTCGTTTCAGAGAAATCTATAGTAAAAACTGCATTTTAATGAGCTGCAAGTGCAGTGGGCGGTCACCCAGCTTACAGCTCTGCTCCCTCTCTCCTGATTCCCTGCCCGCTGCTTGCCCCCTGCCCCTGATTGATCACTCCTATGTCAGCTACTTGTCAGTCAGGCAGTAGGAAAGCACCAGGCAGGGAAGGCAGAGAAGCAGCAGAGCTATAAAGGTGCTTACACAATGCGTTCTTTCACACATTCGGTGGTCCCGTCGGGGCTTACATGAGAATCACCTGTAAAAATGGGTTTTGGACATATGCGCTGACGGAGCCACAGTCTTTAATGCTCCAGAAAGGACAGCACATGCTCTGTCGTGTAACTTTTTCGGCCGTATACAACTACTGGAGGCGGACACCAAAATGTAGTCTACTACAGCTAGTTGTCCACCTCCAATAGGCGTATACAGCCGAAAATGATGCATGACAGTGCACAAGGTGTCCCTTCTTCCCTTCTGGAGCATTATAGTCAATGGCCCAGTCGGGGCATACATCCAAATACCATTTTGCGGTGTGTTCGGATGTAAACCCCGACAGGTCCACTAAATGTGGGAAAGAACGCAGTGTAAAAGGGACCTAAGTAAAGTGCCTGCCTACTGTACTTATGGCTCATTAGCATACATTTTCAACTATGGATTTCTCTGCAACAGCAAAACAAATTTCTATAAGAAAAGTGAAGATGTGTATCTTCGTACCGTGTTAGCCAGTAGATAGAAAAATATTTAGACTTGAGAGTCCTCAGTGGTTGATACCTTTTAATGGCTAACTGAAAAGATGGTAACAAATTGCAAGCTTTCGAGACTACTCAGGTCTCTTCATCAGGCTAGACTAATACAAAAAGTGATATAAGACTAATATAAGAAAAGTGAGGACTTAGCATCACAGCGTCTTTCCATACATGTCATTAGCTTCTGTATAACATCCTGATGACAGGTTCTCTTTAAATACTTCTCCAGTGAGAATCCAAAATCTTGCAAATGCAAAAACACTGGGTTGGACACCGTATTGGGAGAAACAAAACACTATGCATGCCTCGTAGAGAAACACAAAGTTGAGATTTTTTTCTCCCAAGATGATTAATTTTTAATGCTTTTACAATCAATATATTCTACATATTTTTGTTTAAAACGTTTTGTATAGAGCTTTTTTTCTCCACATGCAGTGTCCATTCTATTGTTTTTGCTTTTGCAAGGTTTTGGATTCCGGGTTAACGTATGAAAGGTGGAATTTCAGCCTTTTCAATTCAAAAGACATTGTTGGTCAGGACACAAGTAAATATGCTTGTAAACCTGTTACTACAGATGGGCGAACCCAAACAGTAAAGTTCGGCGTCCGTACCGAACACTTAATGTTCGGGCACAAACACCAAACACGGACTTCACCAGGAAGTCCGTGTTACTGTACGGGTTCGTGCCACCGAACACCGGGTGTTTGTCGCGCTGTCATGTGCATGAAAGTGCAGCAAACACTTCCTTTGATCAGTGGTAAAATCATTACGGCTGGTCAGACAGCCGTGGTTCCCATGCAGTAAAATGACAGCATGAGCCCGCAGCTGTGATTGGAGGTAAAAAGTTTACCTCCGGTCACTGGTGTTGGCTGATGGGACTACTGCTCCCATCAGCCTACACCTGCTACCGCTAATAACAGCGAGAGCAGGCAGCGGCTGATAGGAGTATTCATCAGCTGGCGCCTGCTCTCTAAATAAACAATTAAAAAAAGAAAAACAACAAGGGTTCCCTGTATTTTTGATAACAAGCCAGGCAAAACAGACAGATGGGAGCTGCAACCCTCAGCTATCGGCTTCAGCAAGGTTGGTAATCAAGAAACAAGGGGTCCCCACACTTTTTTTTTAATTATTTAGATAAATAATTTAAAAAAAGTGGGGTCTCACCCAATTTTGACAACCAGCCTTGCTAAAGCAGACAGCTGGGGGATGGTATTCTCAGGCTAGTAAGACCCCTATCCATTACTAATCCTATAGTTATACTGTAAATAAACATACAGCCAAAATAAAGTCCTTTAATTAAAAGAATGACACAGACTCCATTAACCCCTTTCCGACATCGGGCGTAAATTTACGGCGGTGAGCCCACATCTTTCCTGGCACATGTCAGCGGTTTTGAACAGCTGACATGCACCCGAAACAGCCGCGGGTGGAATTGCGATCCACCTTCAGCTATCAGCCAGTTAATTGCCACTGTCAAACTCTGACAGTGGCATTTAACAGGTGCTTCTGGCAATCGCGCTGGAAATCCGCCCATCGGTGACCCACATCACGTGATCATGGGTCACCGATGGCTTGGCATGACAACCAGAGGTCTCCTGTAGACCTCTATGGTTGTCACAGCAAGATTCCTATGAGCGCCGTTCAGGGGGTGGCACTCATAGCAAGTGAGCATCTCTGCTACATGCAGGCGATCTGATCATCGCCTGTATGTAAAAGAGGCATTCAGACAAGTGCAGCTTCTAGTCTCTCATGGAGACGACTGAAGCATGCAAAAAGTAAAAAAAAGTTTTAAAAAATATTAAAAAAATAAAAAAATATAAAAGTTCAAATCACCCAACTTTCACTCCATTCAAAGTAAAACAGTAAAAAAAAAATCAAACATACACATATTTGGTATAACTGTGTTCAGAATAGCCCGATCTATCAATATAAAAAAAAATAACCCGATCGCTAAATGGCGTAATGAGAAAAAAAATTCAAAATGCCATAATTACGTTTTTTGGGTCGCTGCAACATTGCATTAAAATGCAATAATGGGCGATCAAAAGATCATATCTACACCAAAATGGTATCATTAAAAATGTCAGCTCAGCATGCAAAAAATAAGACCTTACCCAACCCAAGATCACAAAAAATGGAGACGCTATGGGTATTAGAATATGGCACTTTTTTTTTTAACAAATTTGGATTTTTTTTCACTACTTAAATAAAAAAGAACCTAGGCATGTTTCGTGTCTATGAACTTGTAATGACCTGTAGAATCATAATGGTAGGTCAGTGTTAGCATTTAGTGAACATGGTGAAAAAAAACAAAAGCAAGTGTTGGATTGCATTTTTTTTGCAATTTCCCCGCACTTGGATTTTTTTCCCATTTTCTAATACACGACATGGTAAAACCAATGGTGTACTTAAAAAGTACAACTCGTCCCGCAAAAAACGAGCCCTCACGTGGCCATTTTGACCAAAAAATAAAAAAGTTATGGCTCTGGGAAGAAGGGGAGCAAAAAAATGAAAATGCAAAACCAAAAATACCTCTGGTCGGTAAGGTGTTAATAATTCTAAATTAAATCATACTCTAGTCATCGCCCATTCCATTCAAGCCATCGTCTCCTGAAATAAAACAAATATTAAAAAAAACATATCCCTCACATGTCCAGCGTTCGGTCCCAAGTCGTAATCTATGTCTGGGGATACACATTTTTCAATCTGGATGGTAACAAGGTGCGACCATCCAGGCTGAGAACTACTGGGAAAACAAGCTACTGCGAGCGAGGCATCAGTGACTAGAGGTGACATCATTAAGGTTACCGCCGGTCACTGAGGCTGTGTTCCCAGCCGGGCCCCTGAACTGCAGTGACTTCGGTGAGATCCCCGTTAGCACAGTGAGAAAGTCTCATGGTGCAGCGCTGAGCTCAGAGAATTCACCGCAGCTCACAGAGAAATTTCTCACGGTGAACTGCGGTGAACTCTCTGAGCTTAGAGCTGCACCACAAGACTTTAAATAAATAAATAATAAAAAAAATGGTGTGGGTTACCCTGTATTTTTGATAACCAGTGAGGAAAAACTCATAGCTGCGGGCTACAACACTCAGCTGTGAGCATTAGCAAGGTTGGTTATCAAGAATAGAGGGGTCCCAATGCTGTTTTTTTAAAAAACTGAAATAAATAATTTTAAAAAAGCGGCGAGGGGTTCTCCCTATTTTTGACAATCAGCCAAGCTAAAGCACACAGCAGGGGGCTGGTATTCTCAGGCAGCTAATGGGACCGCCTCAGCCAAAAAATAACAGCCCACACCCACCCAGAAAAGGTGCATCTAGTAATTGTGCCAATTCTGGAGCTTTGCCTAGCTCTTCCCACTTGCCCTGTAGTGGTGGCAAGTGGGGTTCATATTTGTGGGATTGATGTCACCTTTGTTTTGTCCGGTGACATAAAGCCCACGGGTTAATAATGGAGAGGTGTCAATAAGACACTTATCCATTACTAATCCTATAGTTGCATTGTAAATAAACACACAGCCAGAATAAAGTCCTTTAATTGAAAGAACGACACAGACTCCTTTAATAATTCTAAATTAAACCATTCTCACGTCATCACCCATTCCATTGAAGCCCTTGTCTCTTGTAGTAAAACAAAAATAAAAAAAAACATATCCCTCACCTGTCCGTCGTTCTGTCCCATGCCGTAATCCATGTCTGGGGGATAAATAATTTTCAACCTGGACTGTGCCAAGATGAGATCGCCTAGTGTTGTGAATGGGCTGGAAATGAGTTCTGAGCAGAAGCTCCCTCTGGTGGTTACAAACGGTACTGGACTGTCCAGTGAAGATTGTGAGGATTGGGAATCAGGTGTTACTGACTGGTCTTATATAAGGGAGTCGCCTTCCCATCAGGGTTGCCGGTGATCAATTGTTCTGGTCTCAATCCTTGATTCCTGTTTCCTTGGTAGCCTGCTGTGTCGTGTCTGAATCTCCTGCTAACAGATAAGACATTTTCTTCTTTTTGTTTTTGTGCTTGATTTTTGCATTTTTGTCCTGCACTTCTGTGGGGGCCTTCAGGGTCCCCTCTGGGGGCTTTTGCCCTCTCAGTTTAGTTCAGCCACTGATGTTTGTACATTTGCTTTTTCCAGTTTTTTCAGTGGCTGCTGTTTTGTTTTTGGTTACACCAGAGAACTAATTTAGGTGGTAGAGGTCGTGTGATCTCAGGTGTTTTTGAAATTAGTAGTGTTGGTGCTTTTCAGGGTTTTTTGAGATTGCAGTAAGTGCCCTTCCTATCCTTTTCTATTTAGTAAGTTTGGGCCCCAACGTTTGCTCATACTATTTTCTGTCTGTGTCAGTATTTCTTCTTGTCTAACCGCCATTACATGTTTGGGGGCTTTCTATGTTCTTTGGGGATCTGCTCCGGGGCAGATAGCTTTCCTCTTTCTATCTTTAGGTGTAGTTAGTTTCTCAGGCTGTGACGAGGCGTCTAGGACCAACGTAGGAACGCTCCACGGCTGCCTCTAGTTGTGGTGGTTAGTCAGGGTACTGCAATCTCATAGTTTCCAACTGCTCTGGTGTATTTCCTTTTTTGCCTGCTCTCCTCAGCTACCAAATCATAACAGCCTAGGTTGAGAACCACCGATGAATGAGCTGCTGCGAGAGCAGCATCAGTGAGCAATGGTGACATCAAGGCTGCGTTCCCAGTCATGCCCCTGAACTGTGGGGACCTTGGTGAGATCACCGCTTGCACAGTGAGAAAAAGCCTCACGGCACAGTGATGAGTTCACTGGGAGAAATATCTCACAGTGAACATTGGTGAACTCTTTGAGGTCAGCGCTGCTCTTTCTCACTGTGCTAATGGGGATCTCACCTAGGTCACTCCAGTTCAGGGACCTGAGTGGGAATGCAGACTCAGTGATTGGTGGTAAACCTCGATAACATCACTACTACTCACTGATGTTGTGCTCGCAGCAGCTCATTCATCGGTGGTTTCAGCCTGGACAGTCGCATCTTGGCATTGTCCAGGCTGAAAACTGTTTATCCCACAGACATGTATTACGGTGTGGGACAGAACGACAGACAGGTGAGGGATATGGTTGTTTTTTATTTTTGTTTTATCACAGGAGACGAGGGATTCAGAGGACTGGGTGATGACGTGAGTATGGTTTAATTTAGAATCATTAAAGAAGTCTGTATATTTCTTTCAATTAAAGGACTTTATTCTGGCTGTGTGTTTATTTACAATATAACTATAGGATTAGTAATGAATAGGCATGGGCTTGATGTCATCAGACAATGCAAAGGTGACATCAACCCCACAAATATGAACCCCACTTGCCACTGCTACAGGGCAAGTGGGAAGAGCCAGGCAAAGCTCCAGAACTGGCGCATCTAATAGATGCGCTTTTTCTGGGCAGCTGTGGCCTGCTTTTTTTTAGGCTGGGGGGGCAATATCAATGACCCCTCACCAGCCTGAGACTACCAGCTCCCAGCTGTCTGCTTTAGCATGGCTGGTTGTCAAAAATGGGGGGAATCCATGTCGTTTTTTAAAATTATTTGTTTAAACAATGTAAAAAAAAACAGAGTGGGGACCCCTCTATTCTTGATAACCAACCTTGCTAACGCTGACAGCTGAGAGTTGCAGCCCCCATCTGTCACTTTTGCCTGGCTGGTTATTAAAAATGCAGGGGAACCATCAATGTTTTTTTTTTAATTGTTTATTTAGAGCGCAGGCGCCGGCTGATGAATATTCCCATCAGCCTGCTCTCATTGTTATTAGCAGCAGCAAGCGTAGGATGATGTGAGCAGTTGTCCCATCATCCAACGCCAGTGACCGGAGGTAAACTTTTTACCTCCGATCACAGCTGCGGGCTCATGCTGTCATTTAACAACGTGGGAACGGCAGCAGTCTTACTGGCAGTAATGATTTTACCGCCAATCAGAAGCAGTGTTTGTCACGCTGCCATGCACATGACAGTGTGGCAAACACTAGATGTTCGGGCCCCCCATTCAAGTGAATAGGGTTTGGGTTAGAGTTCGGGTCTGCGTACTGTTCTGGTACCCAAACCGAACTTTTTGTAACTGTTTGGCCAAACCCTTCAGACTCGAACATCAAGGGGACCGCCCATCTCTACCTGTTACACCAATGAAACAGAAGAAGACCTTTTCTCACATTGCAGCCATTCGTGATAGACTCTCTCATATGTTATTGAGCTTTATTTAATCAGTAGATATTTATACAGCAATCCCACTCAACACTGGTCTCAGATTCTTAGAAGAGGATTTCTACCAAAAATACATGACATGGGTCTTGTTCTGCTAAAATAGAAATTACTACTGTTATTTTTCACTTGTTTCTAGAGGTTATTTTTACAAAAGTAACAGCAGGATATTTAGCCATAGAAGGCGGAGTTTGTATCGGCATTATAAGCTTCATTATTCTGTTTCATATTAGGAATATAATAATTCATAGCAGAGACCAATCCTGTTGAGGGCCTGGTATGAAAAGTTTGAGAAGACCTGATCTACAATACACCCTCAACTCAACATAGATCTATATAATGTTTTGTAAAACTTTGTTCCTTCAATTAAACCATAGTTTTTCAGATTTGGGTATGACAGCTAACCTTGATATCAGCTGATTGCTACTTATTCTATATTGGAGAATTTCATATGCAAGACAATCTAAGATCTACTAACAAAACTTGATTTCCTATTACACTTACAGGATGCTTAATGATCAAGTCAAGGAAATTGTGTCTTACCTGTCTATAGCGGAAATATGGAGCATTTAATATGACCCTTATTAACAAACTGATATTTTTCTCTGAAATCCTGACCATTATGTCAGTTTCCTATGGAATGGCTATGTAGTTATAATATAGTAATTTCATTGTAAAATTTACATTTTTATTTATTTATTTTTTCAACTACAGAACATGCTGCAACAGAGTTATCCCAGTTGTGTTAAACTAAAGTGGGAAACAAAATGTAAAAGCTACATCCAATTTAGTAAAACAATACCAGACAGCTTCGCATTAACTTAAGGGTATGCCACACTAAACGAGATCGCAAACGAGATCGCAAACGAGATCACTAAAACGTCACTATTTTGCGATCTCGTTAGCGACCTCGTTGTATGTGGCATGTAGCAACGATGTGGCCCCTGCTGTGATGTCGCTGATCGTTCACTAGAGTTCTGGACCGTTTTTTGATCGTTGGCGTCCCGCTGGTGAGCCTGAATCGCTGTGTTTGGCACCTTTTGCGAACGACGAGCGACCTCGTTTGTGACGCATATGTTGTTTAGCGTCACGGAGTGGATCGCAATATCTGTAAGTTCTCTTTTGCGTCACAGAGAGGATCGCAGAAGTTGCAAAGCAGGCTAGCAGGACGCAGAAAGCAGGAGCGATGCTGGAAATTCCTATGAATCAGAAGCGCTCAGTACATGCTGACAGATCCTAACGACCGCCAAAGTCGTTAAAGAGATCGCTGACCGCTGATGAGTCGTTTATGAGATCTCCTGTTTAGTAGCTACTAGCGACCTAAAAGCGATCACACCAACGATCTCGTTAGCTTGCGTCGTTATCGAGATCGCTAAGTGTGGCAGTACCTTTAGTCTATGCGTTAATTTACAAGTTTACAACTTAAAAAGTGGTTTTCTGATTTTGGAAAACCCATATTACCTGGCTACAGTTTTTTTTAACAAAAACAAAATGTGCTATATTTACAGACCTGGGTCTCCTCCACTGCTCCTGGTATTTGGTATCATCTGCAGCAGTTATGTAACATCGACAGCGCTGCAGCCAAACAGAAAGCTCAGAACCAATGAGCTCAGTTATTGGCTGCAGCGCTGTTAATGTGACACAATAACAGTCAATGGGAGACTTTGGGCTGGACCTGGGGAAGGTGAGTAAAGTGCCACTTGAATTTTTTTAAACCAAATTGTAGGGGTTTTCTGAAACCAGGTGATTTTAGGTTTTACAATTACAGCTTAAATTGCTTTTCTAAATGGGCACAAGTTCCCCTTCATATATTGTTTTTCTTTGTAGCAAAAATAAACATATTCACTTACAAATAGAAGTTGTGACACAGAAGAAGCAATTATTCTAAATGAAGTGTGTCTCCATTAATGACTGAATGTTGGGCTGCGTACATAACAGAAAATCTGTTTTCTGCACATGATTTTTTTAATCTTTAATCATCTATATTTAAACACTGCGCCCAAATTAAGAAGTGATTGCAGATGAGCTTTGCAGTCAAGCAAAATGACTTTACAAATAAATATCAAACCATATCTGCACATAATAAAGAATTGTGACAAGAGAAACAAAGTGCCATTTAAAGGCAATTTAGCTTAATTATTTTTTTAATTGGTTTCCTCTGTAATCTAAAGTAAAACTGTATTTTCAGTTCTGGAATATAATCATTCCAGTGATCAAGCGCTCGCTTTTTCCAGTACTTGATATTCAGCATTTTGTGATTGTAAAAGGATCATTACACACTGCAAGCATTACAATTATTATTTAACTGGAATTATAATAAAGAAGGCAGATGACAATCTCCGTCTTACCTCCCAGTAGTATCGCAGTTGGCTTAACCATTCAAAGTCATTCTCATCACTAACTTGTTTTCTAACTAGAGCTGAAAGAACATCCCTTGCGTGGACATCTAGGACCACAAGTGCCCCAAGAGTCACACGGTTCTGCTTTGATAATGTTCCACGCACCAGGGCCACAATATCGTCAATTTGTTTATTATTTTGCTCCAGGTAATCTTCAAGAGCCTAAAACCATTGAGATAAAGCCATAATAACATAAATGACAACATCCAGATTTATCCATGGCACATGGTGAGAACAGTGTGGCAGTGGTGAACCATCTCTGCCGTACATACCTTCTGACCTTGCCTGATAGACAGCTGAACGTCATTTGTCCAGAAACACTGCGATACACACAATACAGTCTGCCCTGGCCATTCCCTTACCCAGTCAATACGTGTTGCTTTAGGATAGGCTTCGATAGCTTCACCAATCACCTGAAAAACAGATGCATTCATTCAATACTGACAATACTCATATTTTAAGATTTGCTGCCCTAAAACACATAGGGAACCTACTTTTGGCTCTTTTTGTAACACACTGCATTGCTTATCTTGTACTGGTCCTCCACACTCTGAATATTAATCCTATGTTCATAATTTTTCTGGCCACATTTGGAAAGACAGAACAAACTAACCAATAAACAGAACTCTAAAGGCGGCACCTACATTGGCTGATAATCAGAAACGAGCGTTTATAGGAGAACTCGTTTCCCAATTATCGTCTAGTGCAAACACGCTGCCAAACACACGACAAACCAGCTTGTCGTCAGGTGAAATTATTTTTAACCAATAGGAAAAATACAAAAAAAGTAGAAATAAGCCTCACAGATATAGCTAGGATACAAGTCCATTGATCACCGGATGATTCACAGAAAAAAAGGAGAAAAAGGATCCATTGGCTAATTTCTGATAAAAAAAGGTTCAGGTCTTTATTTCACATGATTAAAAATAAATTTTCCAGACAAATTAAAATATAGTGCCCATTTGATAAGTTTCTGGCTGAAGTCCTTAGTCATTGAATGATTAAGCCAATGGATCCTTTTTCTCCTTTTTTCAGTGAAATTATTTTTAAGCTTAAAAATCATCATTCTTGGCAGCACATTGTCCTGTATGAACAAAGTATGTGCTGCTGAGAACAATGGTACTCTATCAACACAGAACAATCGTATTACCGATTGTTGTGTGCATGGCAGTGCGATTGGCTTCTCTAAACAGGCCATTAAATGACTGGTTGCCAGCTTATATGCGGCCAATCAGTACTCGTTTAATGGCTGCTATCGGCTGGTGTAAATCCAGCATAAGGCTATGTGCACATGTTATTACATGCATTTTCATGGGAGGCCAGGTGTAACTAACACATTCAGTCGAAGAAAGGAAAATGACTAAGTGTGGTTCCCACATCAAACGCGTAGGTCTATGAGATATCTCTGGTCTACGGATTTTAACTCTATCTGTAATTATGCTTTTTAACTTTTGTTTATATTTTTACTGGTTTGCTATGCTGCACAAATTAAAACATACTAAAGTCTGTGAAACTGAATTTTCCCTTCTTCCACTGAATATTCATCGCATCCTGGCACAGGCGCTTTCCCTGCTCCAGACTTTATGGCGATTTATTGAGGATGAGCTGGACTTTTATTATAAATAACACATACCTTATGAACAGACTGAATCATTGCAGACTCGAGCTCAACAAGCCACTTTTCAACTTGGCCTCTGGCTTTTGATGTGGAAATTGTGTTGACTAGTTGCACAACCTCCCCTTCACTACTGTTCATATGTGTGATATCTAAAACGTCTGTAAATTCGACTTTTGCTATTCCTTCAAAGCATTTCTTTAGATGGGGTTGTACTCTGGAATAATGTAAATACACACAAATATGTATAATAAATAAGTCCAAAATAACAACTTACAAATACACTGAAAAATAATGCTATTCATT
The DNA here is from genome assembly GCA_009801035.1 of Oophaga pumilio. Taxonomy (NCBI): domain Eukaryota; kingdom Metazoa; phylum Chordata; class Amphibia; order Anura; family Dendrobatidae; genus Oophaga; species Oophaga pumilio. The sequence continues at coordinate 83,684 of VIAB01006119.1, forward strand.
GTCCTTATTAATTCTTGGCTACACCCAAATAACTGGATGTTTGATAGCACTTTGATAATGACATTCATTACAAACGTTTTATAGCCTAACCAATTGATGCACTTTATAAATAACTAATATCATTGCTCACATCCTGTCAAGCTCCAGATCAAATGTAAGTGTTGATCGTGTCATAGCTAAGTTCCTGTTATTAGTGCATGTATGTAGCCAGAATTTTGGTGGTGTTTTCTACTTTTGTGTCTAGCCACATAAAAATAAATCATGAAATAATCAATTTTATACACTGGCCATTAGACCATTAACAATAAATTGACATTTTGTCATGATTCCTATTATCAGTGTGTCTGAACGAAATAAATGACAGTTCTGCCACCCAATCTAGAACAGGGGCATGCTGCACTGA
>VIAB01006120.1:48916-59344 GCA_009801035.1 Oophaga pumilio
CGTCCCTGTCTGGCAGCAGGCAGGGACGCGGGCGCTACACTTCCTGTCTAGTGTTCCAGAATCTGCACTGTCTGAACCAGTACCAGAATACTGTCCTGCCAGTGACTCCGTGTCCGTGACTCCTTGTCCGTGATTGCGATGCTGCTGCAGTATCGGGGACGTCAATTGGAGTGGTAACTGGCGGCTACCTTCACTCAAGCCTAACTCATCATCATGCGCTTTAGTGAAAATCAGGTAGCTGCTTATCCACGCCCCTCCAAGATAAGCTCGGCCCGTGGTGCAGTGGGTCCACGATGCGCAAGCATGACAGTCTCCAAATCAGGGAACTATACTCAGTACAATCGATTTCCCTACTACTAGTGATTTGGTGCATACCAACGAACAAAGGGTTTTGCCACATGATGTAGTAGTTCCCAGATGGGAAACTTCGGATTCAACTACTCCATTAATTCCTGATTTTAATGCCATCTCTGGTATAAATGTGGAGATGGAAGATTTTGGACCAGTTCATCTTTTTAATTTGTTTATGACAGATAGGTTGCTAGAGTATATTGTCCTCCAGCCAAATTGATATGCTTCCCAATTTATCAGTCAGAATCCATGACCCTATTATGCTAGATCAAATTTATGGAATCCAACGTAACTTCCTGAAATGAAAAAATGTTTAGGACTTTCATTTGTCATGGGGCTTGTTAAAAAAAATAAGCATTCGATCTTACTCGTTCAACTGCTCTGTCCAAGCCAACCCTATGTTTTCTACTGTTCTTCCTAGGACCCTTTATGAAATGCTCAGAAGGTTTTGGCATTTTAACGAGAAATGCCCCAGAACATGACAGAATATTTAAAATCAGGCCCATTATAAAAGAGCTGACAGAAAAGTTCTTAAGGCTTTACACCCCAACACAAAACATTTCTATCGATGAGTCCCTTGTAAAATTTAAAGGAAGACTGAACCCCAAGCAACTTATTCCATCTAAGAGGGCATGGTTTGGAATAAAACTATAAAATGTGTTTGAGAAATCAACATGATACACTTCAGCTTCTTGCATTTATGAGGGGAAAGCTAGCCAACTAAACCCACCAGGATGCCCTACTTATCTGGGGACATCTGGAAAAAAATGTTTGTGAGCTGATAAATCCATTTTTACAAAAAGTCTATAACCTGTATGTAGACAATTGCTCCTTCAGCATACGCCTATTTAAAAGATTGATTGAACTCAACATAGGGAATTGTGGGACCATACATAAAAATTATCAGGGGTTTCCACAATCATTGGTCAACAAAAAGTTCCAAAAGGGGCAGCCCGTGGCTGTATGCAATGGAGAGCTGCTTGCCCTCAAGTATAAGAATAAGAAAGATATTTTTATCCTTAGCTCAATTCACACAGATGACGCAACAGCTGTAGAACTAGGATCCACTTCTCCAAAGCAAAAACCTGTGTCAGTCATTAATTACAACAAATACATGGGGGGAGTGGACCTTACAGACCAGATTCTACTGCTATACCATGTATCCAGAAAATCATATACCTGGTATAAAAAGTTAGTCATTTACTTGTTTCAGATTGCCACTTATACTTTTCTGTTATACAAAAAAAGAAGGAAATTCAGATACTTTCTTTCATTATAAGGAAAAGGTAATTGAAAATCTTGTTTTTGTAAATTTTGCCCCCTCATCCATTAGAATATGAAGATGTCAAAAGACACACTAAGGCTGGTTTCACATTTGCGTATAGATCCACATGCGTCATGCGTACATATCTTTAACATGGTGTACGCAGGGACATGCATTCGCATGCAATTGAGTACACATGCATAGTTTTGCTGTGTGCGGCGGACGCAATATGTTGCATTCTTTGAAGCGACAAAAATCGGTCATATGCGCAGTTATGTACATGCAGATGAGTGCGGAAAAAAAGCATTACTGTCTATGGGAACGCATTGGTACGCAAGGACATGCGCATGGATGTGTTCGATGCAAATGCGGATTTCAGACTCAGCATGTCCAGGAACTGATTACAGAACCTGGAAATATCGACCGCATACGCATAAACAACGCAAACGCATGCACACGCAGCGGGTTTTTTTTTTGCATCATGTATAAGCTGATGCGGATAAAAAATGCTGCCTTAGCATGTGTTTTGGCATGCAGATGATACGCTGCGCACACAAACACTAATGTGAACCTAGCTTTAGCGACATTTTATTGCACTCATTCCAGTAACAGAAACAAGAAAGAACCCCAGAGAAGATGTTGTGTATGTACCAAGAGTTGAATGGGGAATGATACCCATTATTATTGCCCACGTTGCCCATCATTACCAGCCTTATCCCTCACTGTCTGCTTTAAAACATTCCACACAAAACCACGTTTTTAAATTATATTAATTTATCTCATTCTTTTCATTCAAACATATGGTTTATGATACATGATACATTTGAGTAGAGTTCGCTTTACAATTTCCAGGGTGGATGTATCCAGACTTGCAAGCTGGGCACAATATATTTTGAACTAAAATGACATATTTGCAATTTTTGTTTTAAAACATCCACTTGTGCTTGTTTCTGGAAATCACCCAAGGAGTGAAAATTGTCACTGGACCAATAGATTAATTCGTAGAGGGGTGTCATTTACAAAATTGTGTCACTTCAGAGGGATTCTGCTGTTTTCGCACAAACTATTCTGGGAAAATCCGTGCTCCAATAGTCAAATTGCACTCCTTCTTTCCTCAGCTCTGCTGTGTTGCCATACAGTACTGCACAGTGACATATAGTGTATTGCCATATTCGTCAAAAATTGTGACACAAATAAAGGGGCCACTTTTACCATTTTCCCATGTAAAAATGAAAAATCTGGGTGTCTAAAGCAACATTTTAATGGTAAAAATGTAATTATTTTTCTTTACCGCCCAATGGTATAAAATTCTATCAAAGAGCTGCGGTATCAGTATGCCCACTGTACCACTAGATTAATTCATTGAGGGGAATAGGTTGTAAAATGGGGTCACTTATGGGTGTTTCTTTTGTGCTGGCACCTCAGGAGCTCTATCAATGTGACATGTCACTCGATGAGTTCCTTGTAAAATTCAAAGAAATACTGCACCTCCAGCATAATCTGCTATCCAATATGACGCTCCTTCACTTCTGAACTGTGCACTCTAGCTGAAATGTAGTTTTCGAACACATATGAGGTATTAGTGCATTTAGGAGAAATTGCATAACAAACTGTATGGTCCATTTTCTTTTCTAAGCCCTTTTGAAAATAAAAAAAATGGGTCTAAAGTAACATTTAAGTGGAAAAAAATTATTTTTTTATATTTTCACAGCCCAATGCTATAAAATTCTGTGATTCAAGTGTGAGTTTAAAATGATCACTACACCCCTTTATCATCTCATGGGCTCTGCAGATGTGACATGGTATGCACAATCTATTCTAGCAACAACTGTGCTCCAAATGTCAAATGCCACTCCTTCCATTTTAAGCCTTTTCATTTGCCCAAATAATAGTTTCTAACTACAAATGGAGCATCGGCGTACTCAACAGAAAATGCATACGTTTTTGGATCCATTTTCTCTTTTTACCCTTGTCAAAATTTGAAATTTAGAGCCAAATCAACATTTTTGGAAAAAAATAAAATATTTCATTTTCACATCCCAATATAAAATTCTGCGAAGCACCTGTGCTAGGAAAATGATCAACAAACTACTATATGAATTCCTCAATGGGTGTAGTTTCCAAATGGGGTCACTTTTGGGTGCTTTCTACGGTTTTGTTACCTCTGGGGGTCTCCAAATGTGACATAGCTCCCATAGTCTATTCCAGCCAAATTTAAGTTATAAAAATGAAATAGCGCACCGTCCCTTCCAAGCTTTTCTGTGCACCTAAACAGTAGCTTTTGACCAAATATTGGTTATGCCTGTACACAGGAGAAATTGAACAAATCGTGGGATCCATTTTCTCCTTTTACCCTTGTGAAATTGAGATATTGTTGGGTTCAATCAATATTTCCATGGAAAAAATTAAACATTTTATTATAAATTTCTGTGAAGCCCTAGTGGATGCCCATTCTACCCCTAGAAAAATTCCTCAAGCGGTGTAGTTTACAAAATGGGGTCACTTGTGGGTTATTTATGCTGTTTTAGCACCTTGGGGGCTTTGCAAATGCAACATGGCGTCCACAGTCTTTTTCAGCAAAATTTGCGCTGCAATAGTCAAATGGTGCGCCTTCCCTTTCGAGGCCAGTCTAATGCATAATTTTATTTAAAAAAATTAGATTTTTTATTTTTTTTATTTTAGTTTGCATTAAATCTTGTGAAGCACCTGAAGGGTTAACAAACTTCTTGAATGCACTTATAAATTCTTTAAGGGCTACTGTTTTTAAAATGGACTTTTTTATGGGTTTCCTTGCATATAAGCACCTCAAACAGACTATAAGGCTCAACATGATCCAAATGCATTAAGTTTCTCAAACCAAATCGGACCAACATTGCAGAATAGAGCTCCATAAACTTACCTGAACCAGCACATCACATATCAGAGGACTGTGCCTGAGTAAGTTGAATCATCATTTTTGTTTTATTTGTTATGTCTGATATTGTCATGCTTATTCTGGCAGCCCAGCACACTTAGTTCATCTACTAGTTTGCATTATTTTGCAAACTTTTACAAATCTTCAGCTGCGGGTGTTCCTACTTGTTAAGGAGCTAGTGTATTTTTATTGTGTTACCAATAAAAATAGTTTCTCAATATATTGTGCCAAAAAACTATTTCTTATTATAAAAAAAACATTATTAGTGTGTAAAAGTAGCAATAAATTAAAATGATAACATCTGGTATTGCTGTAATCGCACCTACCAAAAGAATAAGGCTGTTCTGTTTTATCTTATACCACACAGTAAGCAGCATAAAAAAAAAAAATCACTTCTTGAATTTTTATTTTTGTTCATTTTGTGTTCCAAAAATCAGAATAAGACTAGGTCCACATTTACCCTGTACTCTACACTAAACACTTCTATAGGGGTTTCTATGTATGTCCCCAAAAAATGTAATTCAGATGAAATCCCCAATGTAACTGTTCACTATATAATGAGTTCTGATTAACTCATTTTAGACTCTGTATGGCCTCTGTTCTGGCTGTGTGCTGTCATTTTACCCATCTTTTTAGTGCACGAAAGTGTGGTTGATCATAGTTGTGTGCATTCCTAATAAGATGAACACCACCAGAACAAATGCCAAAGTGACTCCATCTGCCTTAGTATAGTGAACGGGGTTTAATCTGAATCATATTTTTAGGGGATTTAGACAAAAATCCTGATGTCAGTGCTCAGCATAGAGCACAAAATAAATGTGACCCTAGCCTTTTATTGAATCAACGTCATGGGGACCCCCCTGAACTGCGATGACACACTACGCTCAATGCTTCACTGTAAGACTTTTTCTCACTGTGCTAGCAGTGATCTCACCGAGGTCACCGCAGTTCACGGGCCCGGCTGAGAACGCGGCCTCAATGACCTGCGGTAACCTCGATGACGTCACCACTAGTCACTGAGGCTGTGCTCCCAGCAGCTCATTCTTCAGAGGTTTTCAGCTGGGATGGTCGTATCTAGGCACCGTCCAGGTTGAAAACTATTTATCTCAGACATGAATTACAGCGTTGGACGGAACGTCTGACTGGTGGGGATATGGTTGTTTTTTATTTTTGTTTTTTTATACAGGAGACCATGGCTTCAATGGAATGAGCGTTATGTGAGTATAACCATGTTTGGTATTTTTAGATAAAAAAAAGTAAAAATTTGTTTTTATTTCAAATAAAGGGCTTTATTCTGTTTATTTACAACATAACTATAGGATTAGTAATGGAGAGGTGTCTTATATACTATGTGACTATGGGATTAGTAATGGGGGTGTCTTATTGACGCCTCTCCATTACTAACCTCAGGGATTGATGTCACCGGACTATACAAAGGTGACATCAACCCCACAAATATGAACCTCACTTGACACTGCCACAAAGCAAGATGGAAGAGTCGGGCAAAGTGCCAGAATTGGTACATCTAATAGATGCACCTTTTCTGGGGCGGCTGCGAGCTGCTATTTTATAGGCTGGGGGGTCAATATTCATGGCCCCTTACCAGCCTGAGAGTGCCAGCCCCCAGCTATCTGCTTTAGCTTAGCTGGTTGTAAAAAAATGGTGGGGGACCCCACGCTGTTTTTTTTAAATTTATTTAAATAATTAAAAAATGTTGGGAAAAATGGGGACCCCTCTATTCTTGATAGCCAGTCTTGCTAAAGCTGACAGCTGAGGGTTACAACCCACAGTCAGTTTTTCCTGGCTGTTACCAAAAATACAGGGGAACCAACGCCATAGTTTTTTAAAAATTTATAGCGAAGGTGCCAGCTGATCAATACTCCCATCAGCCGCCGCCTGCTCTTACTGTTATTAGCAGCAGCAGGCCTAGGCTGATGGGACTAGAAGTCCCATCAGACGATGCCAGTGACCGGAGGTAAACTTTATACCTTCGGTCATAGCTGCGGGCTCATGCTGTCAGCATGGGAGCTGCAGCTCTCTGTCCGGTGGTAATGATCTTACCGACGATCACAGCTGCCAGTGTTTCTCGCACTGTCATGCAGATGACAGCACGAGAAACACCCGGTGTTTGGGTGCCGAACCCGAACAGTAACATGGACTTCCTAGTGAAATCCGTGTTCTAGGTACATCTCCAAACAGTAGGTGTTCAGTACGGACCCTGAACTTTAGTGTTTGGGTTCTCTCATTGCTAGTCATAATCTCCTGGATATATTGAAACTTTCCAGAGTTATTACCACATAAGGTGACACATGTCAGATTTGAAAAATGGGGCTTGACCATTAAGATTAAGGGATTAAACAAATGTGTCACAAGATTTTACAATTCAAACTGCGTAATGTACATTATTACCTCTTATACTTGATGAGGCTGGTTTACTTATCCTGAATTTCCATGTCAGAATGACAGTATATATTTTTGAAAGTTTAAAGAAAACTGACTGCCAAAAGTTTTGCATATACTATTTATTGATCACAACATAGAGAGTAATTTATTGTATACAGTGTCATAGCTTGCCAGGAAAATGGCATCACAACAACCAGACAGAAGTAATCACACTTTAAAAAAAAAAAGAGCCAAATATTTGGTCGCCATTGTATTACTAATATTACGCTGGATGAAGGAATCAAGATTTACTACAAGATCAATATTTCTAATACCAACAATATTGCTATATAAGATTAAATAATGATTATATCAAAATAATAATATTTCAATATTACAAATACCAACAATCTATAACCAAATATCAGCATATACAATATTGATAATACCACCATACTGATCGTAAAATGGGTTGAGGATGAAGTCTATGTAACTTCCTTGACGTGGCTATCAGGCTCACATAATTTGGCCATCTTATGCGCTAAGACTTCTCAATTTTCCATATTTCTAAGGTAATGATGCAATTCATTTTTCATATTTTTCATATTTCGTGTTTGCAAGCTATAGCGCTACAGTGTGCTACCTTTTTTTCTTGTATGTATATGAGTTGGTGACTCTAGGTTTAGCACCTGTTCACACTGAATCTAAGTTTGGATGTGCCGGTCAGTTTTTTGATATGTAACTTCAGACTTCTGAATCCTCATAGCGCACTCTTTGTGGATTCTCCGGCTTTGCTAATTTCGCTTGTTTTGAGCGAGGCTATGCACGTCTAGTTAGCCCGTGACCTCATGTACTACGGTTAGTTATAACAAATTGTAATGATTATATCTATAAATATAAAGCTGAGTGTAGAGCCCCGCCCACTCCGCATAGCCACATTCACTATAATATCCCACATAATCCCGTCAGCCAGAGCCACTGGACTACTGAGGGATTTACCCTAACTTCCATACCGGAGATCCCTTTAAGAGAGGCCTGGCATCATAACCAAAGCACAGAGTGGATTTGCCCTCACTTCCGTACCGTGGATCCCTTTAAGAGGGGCCTGGGGTCAGAACCAGAGCGCTTAGTGAAATTTCCTTAACTTCCATACCAATGATCCCTTTAAGAGGACCTGGGGTCAGAACCACAGCGCTGAGTGGAACGGTCCTAACTTCCATACTGGGGATCCCTTTAAGAGAGGCCTGGGGTCAAAACCAAATCGCTGGATGGATTTGCCCTGACTTCCATACCAATGATCCCTTTAATAGAAGCCTGGGGTGAGAATCAGAGTGCTGAGGGATTTACCCTAGCTTCCATACCGGAGATCCCTTTAAGAGAGGCCTGGGGTCAGTACCAAAGCGCAGAGTGGATTTGCCCCCCCATTCCATACCAATGATCCCTTTAATAGAGGCCTGGGGTCAGTACCAGAGCATTTGAAGGCAATTGCCCTGACTTCAATACCGGGGATCCCTTTAAGAGAGCCTGGGGTCAGAATCAGAGCGCTGAGTGGAATGGCCCTAACTTCCATACCAGGGATCCCTTTAAGAGAGGCCTGGCATCAGAACCAAAGCGCTGGATGGATTTGCCCTGACTTCCATACCAATGATCCCTTTAAGAGAGGCCTGGGGTCAGAATCAGAATGCTGAGGGTTTTACCCTAACTTCCATACCGGAGATCCCTTTAAGAGAGGCCTGGAGTCGGAACCAGAGCGCTTAGTGGATTTACCCTAACTTGCATACCAATGATCCCTTTAAGAGACCCTGGGGTCAGAACCACAGAGCTAAGTGGAATGGCCCTAACTTCCATACCAGGGATCCCTTTAAGAGAAGCCTGGGGTCAGTACCTAAGCGCAGAGTGGATTTGCCCTAACTTCCATACCGGGGATCCCTTTAAGAGGGGCTTGTGGCAGACCCAGAGCACTTAGTGGAATTGCCGTAACTTCCATACCGGGGATCACTTTAAGAGAGGCCTGGGGTCAAAACCAAAGCGCAGGATGGATTTGCCCTGACTTCCATATCGGAGATCCCTTTAAGAGGTAAGATGTGCCTATGGGATGGATGATGTGTGATGGGGATATGGGCCCGGGAGCGGGTGATTCATTTCTGTCATGTGCGCTCTGCTTCTGTCTGGGGGGCAGACAATGGCTGGGAGCTTATGTTTCCAGGGATGCTAGATTTCTCCCATCTGGTCAGTGTCAGCTGAGGTGTTGTCGTGGAGTGAGAAAATTGTTGCTCATAGCAACCAATCACAGCTCAGCTTCTATTAAACAGCTCTGGTGAAATGAAAGATGCTTAGGGATTGGTTGCAAGGAAAACTGTTGCTCATAGCATCCAATCACAGCTCAGCTTCTTTTAAACAGCTCTGGTGAAATGAAAGATGCTTAGGGATTGGTTGCAAGGAAATCTGTTCATCATAGCAACCAATCACAGCTCAGCTTCTTTTAAACAGCTCTGGTTAAATGTAAGATACTCCGTGATTGGTTGGTGATACCCACACACACACACACACACACATTCAAATTTATATATATAGATTATTATAGCGCCATTTATTCCAAGGCTCTTTACATGTGAGGAGGGGTATACATAATAAAAAAGTCCTATCATGTTACAGTCAAAAAAGAGCATATCTCTTAAAGAAACAGATAAGGAAATGTATTGCAGCACTTAAACAGTTATTTTGCATCTAATGAAGCCCCTAAGTGGTCTCACTCACTATAATACCCCTTTCATTACCCCATAGAGTATTATGCCCCCACAAAGTATGATGACCCCATACAGTATGATTGCCCCAGAAACCTTTCACAAAGTATGATACTCCAAACAGTAAGATTGTCACCAAGAACCTCCCATACAGTATGGTATCCATCACGGCCCACAACATACAGTATGCGAGGCACCACAGACCCCCACACAGTATGATGTCCACCACAGGCCCCTATATAAAGTGTGTTCTCCACCAAAGTCACCTATACAGTATGATGACCACCCAGCCCCCATACAGTATGATGTCCTCTAACCCTAACCATACCATACAGTATGATGGTCACCACAACCCCCAACATAGTATAACGTACCCCACAGATGTCCACATAGTATAATGTCCACCATAGCCTCCCTATATAGTATGATGGTCCACATCACAGCCCCCTATATAGTATGATAGTCCACCATTTTTTTCCCCAATGTGAAGCTTACAGTTTGCCACATGGGTTTTTTTTTGCCTTCCTCTGGATAAACATGTTAGGGCAGGTTAGGATAGGATATGGGTTGAACTAGATGAACTTAAAGTCTTCCTTCAACCTTAATAACTATGTTACTATGTTACCTCACAGCCCCCATATAGTATGATGGTCCCTCCAACGCCTTCATAGAGTATAATTTTCCACCCCACAGTACCTTATATATTATGATGGTACACCTCACAGTCGCTATATAGTTGTCACGACGTATAACAGATATATTCTATGATAGTA
>VIAB01006121.1:28995-43688 GCA_009801035.1 Oophaga pumilio
ATGGGTGTCGTCCACAATGGAATCCTCTCCTAAAGCCCATTCACAGAAAAGCCCACCTACAATTTGCGAGGGCCCAGGCTGAAAAATTGGGTTGATTGTATTCATTTTTGCATCAACCTATTTGTGTAAAACTGAAGCTTTTGTTATGAAAGTTATATTATCAACCTTTCATGTTATAGAATTAAAGAAAAAAAATTTCTATTAAACTTAGTTTTGTCAAAATTTCGCAAATTGTTCTCATGTTCAGTGAGATATTGATTCAAATCTTACTTTTCAAAGGTGGTGTACTTTTTTACGTTGATCACTGTATGTGTATATATTGAAAGAGGTGCTCGCTAGGGGAGCTGAAGAGAGTAGATTGTGTTGGAGGTGGAGAGAGAGACGAGCCAAAATCTCCCTGAGAAGAGACTACACAGGCTGTGTGCACCAAATTGCAAGTATCATTGGTTGCTATGGATGATAGCTGTTTTGTGTCCAAACCGGGACTAGCTCAGCGGTGTCAGACGTCTATATTGTTTAGCGATCGCCCAGACAAGGCTTGGGATTTATATTTATCGTTTTCTTTTGGCACTTTGCAACCAGTGGAAATGAACATTATTCTGTTTATGGCATAAAACCATGTTCCAAGCAGCGTCAAGAGAGCGTGAATCCCTACAGTGTACATAACTTTTCATTTTTTTTTTTTTTTATAAAAAAAAAAGTTGTGCTCCCCCATCACATCACTTTATAAGGTAATAATTATTATTATTATTAATGTGTCAGGAGATATCCAGCCAAGCTTACCTGGGGCTGCTGAGCTCCGTGGCTCCTTCAGCTTCCTGGTGATCATGTAAAGACAGGACTACAGCAGTAAACTGCATTGCCACTTCCTGAACCGTATACAGCTATCAGGAAGGCAGGGCAGGTAATAAACCGTGTCTGTCTGGTCTATAGGGATTTCACCTTTCTCTTAAGGCTAGTTCCCTTTTCCTGGAAATTGTAAGAACCACTCTGCAGGGTTACAGTTTATGCGAACCAGCCAGGCATTTTAAATCCTTGCACATTGCATTTTTGCCTCATGTTTTTTTTTTTTTCTTTCTGCGCATTTGTCGTGGAAATTTATAGTTTCACAGTACCAACAAAGTGAACGAGATTTTTGGAATCTCATGCACATGGTGCTTATATTCCCAGATTTAAACCTTCAAAGCATTTTTTTTTTTTTTTTTTCAAATCTTTCAGAGTTTTTGCAATGCTTTTCTCCCATTCAAATGAATGGGGGGAAAAAACACAAGTAAAAATGTGTCAAACTCGTGTATTTTGCTTGGTGTTTCCTGTGAACACAACTGTTTTATTTATTTATTTTTTCTGCAGAAACATCTGCTGCAAATGCTATACGTGAGCACATCCCATAGGCTTGACTGTCTGCAAGCGGTTGAGGAGCACAGACTCTTAGAAGACAGACCCCAGATCCTGGCCACCAGTTTCCATGTAGTACCTCAGCTGTCACATTTTCCGTTCGGTTACCCCGTCATGGCTTACGTCCAAATTCCCCTTCAAACCGGGATTTGGGCGCATGCGCTGACTTGGCCATAGACTATAATGGTGCCGACATAGCGAATGTCCGCTCTGATGTGCATCATTTTCAGGCTTGTACGCTACTGGAGGCAGACCCCCAGACGCAGTCTACTACGCAGTCTGAGTAGCCCCTCCAGTAGCTGTACACCCCTGAAAATGGTGCACATCAGAGTGCACATTCGCTCTGTCGGCACCATTATAGTCTATGACCATGTCAGCATATACGCCCGCCCGAATATCGGTTTGTAGGGTGTTCTTATGTATCCCTGACGGGTGCCTGAACGCAGTGTGAATACCCCCTAAATGACCACGTTTCCTCTGTGTTGAAGCTACATGTGAACACAATGCCCAATCAGATTAGTCCTCCAGAATCGGAGGTGCTCTTTCCAGAGGCTAGAGGGGGCAAATTACGATGATAAACAGAATAAGTCCTTTTAAGCCATCGGGTTAGTTCTTGGATTACATCAGAGTTGCAGTGTATCGGAACTGTGTCTGTTAAATGGGTGCGTAGTCTACAAAGCCACTGGCAGGGAAGGCTGGGCTCAGGCCTGTGCTGTGTGCTCGGCTCCCTGCCCATTGATAAAGGAAAGCCAAGAAATGAGAGCAGAACAATGATTCAGTTATTACAGCCACAGCAACAGAAGGAAAACATTACTGTACACTGTTGCACTAACCGGTGCTCCCATGGGGGCTTCCAGGTTTTGAGGAAAATACAGAGAACTACAGGCAATGTGACGAGAACTTTTGTATTACCCTGGTACATTATTACACATCTACGATATAGTATTCTACTCTACTAATCCAGGAGTCAAAACCTGTGAAGAAAGAATACCACCTCTGTGCCTGTCGCATACGAAGAGGCAGTGCACCTACTACATGATGTCCAGCAATAATGCACTTTGGCTTTTTAAAGAGTAACTAAGCTTTTAAGTATTTTGTCTTTTATTTATTTTAGCCCCTTTAATTGCCTGAAGATTAGTGGGGATCTAATTGCTCAAAACACCACGGAGAAGCTCGCAGCTTGGGGGGCAGACATGCACCGATCAGTGTGGGTGCTCAGGCAGGAGCTGCTCGCTTCTGTCTCCTGAACTGCATACTTCTCAGCAGGGTTTTGAGCGTTCAGTAAGGGTCTCATCATCAGGATCCTTATATCCTTTGGTGATTGAAAACTGCTGAAAGGGTATTCCCATCTCCAAGATCCTATCCCAATATGCAGTAGGGTGTAATAATATTAGCAAATTCCTCCAATTAGAAATTTAATATAGTTCTTCTGATTCATTATGTCTCTTTCCTCATGTGCAGGCATTGCAGGACCTTATATATCCATGGTCACAACCACTAGCATCTAGCTAACTGTCACTGTATCCGTGGTCGTGACTGGTAAGCATACCATAGATACCGAAGGTCCTGCGAAGTCTGCACATGAGGAAAGAAACATAGCAAAACAGGAAAACTATACTACATTTCTAATTGGAGGTATTTACTAATAATATTACACCTACTACATATTGGAGTAGGATCTTGGAGATGGGAATACCCCTTTTAAGCCAATTTTATCTTAAAATGAGCCTGACAGCTGATGCATGCTGCCTGGTCCACGGACAGCATGTATACGGCACTGGTTGAATGATCTCGGTCAGATGTGTTTGGCTCTGAAGTGCTGCAGCGTTTCAGAGAGCATACTTTAAAAGCTGCCAGGGAGTAGTGACAGCTTCTGGTGACCTGCCTGTCCGACTTTTCTCCAGCCCAGTTCGGTCACAAGCGTCTTTTCAAGTGTGTTTTTCTTTGAAATGCTGCAGTGTTTAATGGTCAAGCGTATATGACTGAAATTATTCAGGAAGTGTCTGATATATGCTGCACTTAGAACCTGACAGCTGATACATGGTGCCCGATCCGAGATAAGAAAAAAGTCATAATGAATAAATTCCCAAATATCTTTTGATCAGTAAAACACATGGGTCATATCTAGGGAGGTAATCATTATAGGATTTTAAAATAGTCACCATGTTGTCAAGGAAGAGTAATAGGACAGTTGCCTTTGCTGTAGGAAGGTTCACCCCTCACTTCATGTGTAGGAAGATGGGATCCCAAAGGATGTCCTGATCAAATACTGTAGATACCAGGGATGCAGAGGTGAGAAGCTGCTCACACTGCTGTCTACCCTGTCTATCTGATCTAATTCTGGAGTTACCAGGGTGCTGAGGTAAGACGAGACACTGCTGTCTACCCTGATTATCTGATTTAATACTGGACATACTACGAGTGCTGATGGGAAATGCTGCTCACACTGCTGTCCGCCCTGTCTATCTGACCTAATACTGGAGATATCAGGAGTGCGGAGGTGAGAGGCTGCTCACACTGCTGTCTATCCTGCCTATCTGTTCAAATACTGGAGATTCCAGGAGTGTGGAGGTGAGAGGCTGCTCACACTGCTGTCTACCCTCTCTATCTGATCTAATTCTGGAGTTACCAGGGTGCTAAGATAAGACGAGGCTGCTCACACTGCTGTCTACCCTGTCTATCTCATCTAATACTGTAGACACCAGGAGTGCGGAGGTGAGAGGCTGCTCACACTGATGTCTACCCTGTCTATATGATCTTATGCTGGAGACACCAGGAGTGCAGAGGTGAGAGGCTGCTCACACTGCTGTCTACCCTGTCTATCTGATCTAATACTGAAGACACCAGGAGTGAGGAGATGAGAGGCTGCTCACACTGCTGTCCACCCTGTCTATCTGATCTAATACTGGAGACAACAGGAGTGCGGAGATGAGAGGCTGCTCACACTGCAGTCTACTCTGTCTATATGATCGAATACTGGCGATACCAGGAGTGCTGACGTTAGAGATTATACTGCTGTCCACCATGTCTTCTCTGAATGCTGAGTGGGTTCTCGTATACCTTTGATAGTATTTGGTATAGGTTATCTCCGGGTCACAACAGCCATGTTTCCTAATATACATTCTCAGACATTTGTCCTATTATCATTCTATGACTAGTTTCTCTGTTTGACCAGACGGTGGCCTTATTAATATTCTATAATGATTACCTCCCTAATTATTGGGATTAGCTAGTTAAAAGGTATTTAGGGATAGATTCATAATTGACCTCTTTCTTTATTTTTCGCTATTCCTCAAGTACCTTTTTTAAATAGGTATCTTGGTTCTTCATTGGTAGATAATAAATATTAGATTGGTAGGGCTCTGGCAGCGGGGTCTTGTACAATTGCTTGAACAGAGTACCTCCTCCATGTAACTATGGGAGATACAGAAATGGCTGAAAGTGGTTAAATTTCCCTGCACCAAAGTGGTTTTGCCTGAACCCAAATCCCATCTGCACAAAACCAGTAGATTACACAGCCTCATCAGCATAAGGTCTATACTGTCAAACTCCTATACACAATTTGTACATTTTGTTGTAAATTTCATTGTGAGAATGCTGCAGATTTGTCTCAGATTTTCTTGGTGTGTGTACTTTCTTTTCATTGAGTATCTGCCATTTCCTTTCCGGGTTCTCTTCTGTTTCTTGCATTGGTTTGGTTGTGAAAGCCTTGACATCATATTCTTTACAGAAGCTTTCTCTGCAATGAGAGGACATGTATATGTACAGCATGTTTAGGGTGTCACATTAGCCTGTTAACCAGGAATGTTCGCATTATTGGCTGCAGCCATCCATATAAAATCCATTAGAGTGGAAGAAGTTGTAGATGTTGGTGTTTCATCCACTTTACATGAAGTCATTACATAGGGGAACCGCCACAGTTTACAGGACAACCTCAAGCACTTTGTACAGGCAAATCCCACAGAGATGAGTAATGAAGCCGGCTGCTCTCCACGCCTCCAAGCAGTTTTAGAATATTTCAGATGCATTCCTTTTGTCTTCTCTGTAAAACCTGCCTAAAATTAACCCATAGCAATACTCGTCTTAAAATTAGGATTTGCTTTTTTTTTTTTTTTGCTTTCTAAAACACGTTTTAAATTTTTTTTTTAGATTTGTATTTTAACCCCTTTCTGTCATGACGTACTATCCCGTCCATGTGCCCTGGGACTTAATTCCCAAGGACGGGATAGTACGTCATACGCGATCAGCTGCGCTTACGGGGGGAGCGCAGCTGATCGCGGCCCGGGTGTCAGCTGATCATCACAGCTGACGCCCGGCACTATGTGCCAGGAGCAGTACGGACCGCTCCCGGCACATTAAGGCCTCTTTCACACATCCGTTTTTTGACTTCAGGCATGATCCGGCGTGTTGTTAAAAAAACGGATCCGGTACCGGATGCGTTTTTTTTACCATTGACTTTCATTAGCGCCGGATCATGCCTTGATGTCATTGCGTTGTATCTGTTTTTGTCCGTATCCGGCGGAAATGTACATTCCGGCGGCCGGACAAAACGGTGTATGCAACGTTTTTTTTGTTTGCCGGAGCCGCCTGATAGTGCCTGAAGCGGCGCATAAGGCGGCCGGAAATAATAAAATTCAATGGAACCGGATCAGTCTTTTGTGCAACCTGACAAAAGTCTGATCCGGAGTCTGGAAATCAGGGACTACTACTACTACTACATTTTCCACTGTCTCCGGACATCCAAAACCCTCTTTTTCTGGGTTCAAAAGTTCAGGTCGGATACAGCAAAAAAACGGATCCGTTGCATCAGTTTTTTCGTTTCAGCGCCGGATCCGTCCCTTCAGGTGTTCGACGGATTATGCCTGACACAAAAAAACTGATGTGTGGAAGAGGCCTAACCCCTGGCACACCGCGATCAAGCATGATTGCGGTGTACCGGGGCACAGGGAAGCACCGCGCAGGGAGGGGGCTCCCTGCGTGCTTCCCGAGACCCTCAGAACAGCGCGATGTGATTGGGCTGTTCTGAGGCCTTTCTCCCTGCAAGACCCCGGATCCAAGATGGCCACGGGTCCTGCAGGGAGGCGGCTTCCTCAGTGCCTGCTGAGAGCATGCGCTGATGAAACCTGCAGCAGTGCCAGTGAGATTGCTGGTGTGACAGAGTGCTGTGCACACTGTCACACCAGCGATCTGACCCTATACAGTGATGTCCCACCCTGGGACAAAGTAAAGAAGTTAAAAAAATAAGTGTAAAAAAAAATTCTTAAATATTGCAAACAAAAAAAAAAATATTCCCCAATAAATTCCTTTCTTCATGTAAATAAAAAAAAAAAAACAATAAAAGTACACATATTTTGTATCGCTGCGTCTGTAACGACCCGCCCTATAAACCTGTCTCATTAGTTAACCCCTTTTGTGAACCCCTTAAAAAAACAACAACAAGGATTTATCATCATACCGCCGAACAAAAAGTTGAATAACACGCAATCAAAAAGACAGATATGAAAACGTCATCTTGTCCCGCAAAAAATGAGCCGCCATACAGCATCGTCGGCGAAAAAAAAATAAAAAAAAATTATAGCTCTCAAAATGTGGTGATGCAAAAACTATTTTTAGCAATAAAAAGCGTCTTTTAGCGTGTGACAGCTGCCAAACATAAAAACCCGCTGTAAATAGTAAATCAAACCCCCCTTTATCACCCCCTTAGTTAGGGAAAAATAATAAAATTTAAAAAATGTATTTATTTCCATTTTCCCATTAGGGTTAGGTTTGTGGTTAGGGTTATAGTTAAGGTTGGGACAAGGGTTAAGGGGTGTGTTGGGGTTAGGGTTGCAGTTAGAATTGGGTCGTTTCCACTATTTAGGCACATCAGGGGCTCTCCAAACGCGACATGGCGTCCAATCTCAATTCCAGACAATTTTGGTTTGAAAAAGTCAAACTGCGCTCCTTCCCTTCCGAGCCCTACCGTGCGCCCAGACAGTGGTTTTCCCCCACATATGGGGTATCTGTGTACTTAGGAGCAATTGCACAACAACTTTCTATTTTACGCTTGTTAAAGTAAAAAAATTGTTAGTAAAAGATCATTTTTGTGACTAAAAAGTTAAATGTTCATTTTTTCCTTCCATGTTGCTTCAGCTCCTGTGAAGCACCTGAAGGGTTAATAAACTTCTTGAATGTGGTTTTGAGCACCTTGAGGGGTGCAGTTTTAAGAATGGTGTCACTTTTGCGTATTTTCTGCCATATAGACCCCTCAAAGTGACTTCAAATGTTAGGTGGTTCCTTTAAAAAAATGGTTTTGTACATTTTGTAAAAATGAGAAATCGCTGGTCAACTTTTAACCCTTATAACTTCCTAACAAAAAAAAAATTTGGTTCCAAAATTGTGCTGATGTAAAGTAGACATGTGGGAAATGTTATTCAGCAACTATTTTGTGTGACATATTTCTCTGTTTTAAGGGAATAAAAATTCAAAGTTTGAAAATTGTAAAATTTTTGCCATATTTCCGTTATTTTCATTGATAAACGTAAGTTATATCGAAGAAATTTTACCACTATCACGAAGTACAATATGTCACGAGAAAACAATCTCAGAATCGCGAAGATCCGGAGAAGCGTTCCAGAGTTATAACCTCATAAAGAGACAGTTGTCAGAATTGTAAAAAATTGGCCCGGTCATTAACGTGCAAACCACCCTTGTGGGTTAAGGGGTTAAAATGAAAACTCTGTCTGCACTCAGTGTCCACAGAAAGCTGTCAATCAGTGGTATGGGAGGATTATTCTTATTCAGACAGAACTGGTAGATTTGCAACTTATTAAGTGATTTCATCAAAACTTCTGGAATCTGAGTCTCTGCCATCATGGTGGTCTGAAGTGGGGGATTAAAGACTTTAGTGACAGATTCCCTTTCAGAGACAAACTGAAACTGAGACTCAAACTGAGGAGTTTTCTAAGTAACGGCTGTAAACAAAAGTGGTACCTAGTGTCCATAAGGTCCACTGGAAAATAACAATTTTTTTTTTTTTTAAATGGCAAAATTCAAGTCCGAATTTTTGGGTAGTGCTATCCCATAACCTTCTGTCTCCCTTCTCACAGCGGAAGCGAGATCTTGCGTGTTATTGTGAGATCTCGCTCTTGTTACAGGTACCGTACGGTAACATCAGTAGAGTGGTTACCATTTGGTTAGTATAGTACCTGACAATGCTGGGTCAGTGCATCAACATCTTGATCTCGCAGCGCTGAGGGTTTTTATTGTCCCACTCTGCATTCCGGGATCCCACAACCCGGGAGGTTGGACCCAACTTGTGCTAGAATGTCATCTTCTTTAGGGACACTTGAACTGTTTTTCTTATTTGGTAGTGTTGTGGAAATTCATCTGTCTGAGACTCTTTTCTTAAATAAGGGACCTCCCCTGACTGGTGATAGAATCATTTTATGCACCAATCCTGCTTGAGACTCAAAACTTTGTTCTATACGATTAGGATGGATTCACACCTCTGTATATGGGCATCGCTGTACGAATTAGCTGACCTCCGCAGCCTTATCTGCCTATGAGGCTACCAAATTCTCATCAGGAGAACCGTGGCCAGTCTGTGCACTGGGCCGTGAAACATGCATGTATGAAACCAGCTTTGAGGGGTTGTCAAAATCGGGATGATGCCCCGTTGCATAGGAAAAGGTCTGATTGCTAAATTCCACACAGACTACTAAAATGGTAAAATTCGCATAGAGAATTGTGACAAATATTAATATGGGATTGTACTTTTATTTTGTCTTTTTTTTTTTTTTTTTTTTACAAAATGCACCATATTTTAGTTATGACTTTTTTTTCTTCTTTTTTTTGCTGTTTTTCATGGGCTTTTGTATTGGGAAAAAGTCCACTCAAAAGTGAATTACCAAACATTTCTACTCAAAAAATAAATAAATAAATAAAACCAATTAAAAATAGGCTATTTAAAAAAATTTTTTTTTTTTTGAAAATAGTCATTTCCTCATGAAATTGGATCCCCCCCGCTGAGAGTATTGATGACATAAGTTAGACTTTGCATCAAGGTCTCATCGGTCACACTAGAGCAATGCCTAGAAGGATGGCGCACCAACACTTGTACTGCTGGCAACAGGGCTGTGCATTCAAAGTCAGTGTCCATTTTGGTGGAGTCCTAAAATATATAATACATTAGGTACAGTATTACAATGCAGGATGTGCTGTCCTAAAAACGTCTGTTCTGTTCCTGATCTAAGGATCTTGGCTTTTAGTTGAGATGAATCTGTGCTGCACTTTATGCACATGCTCCGTAGTGGCCAGTGCTGTGGAGATGAATCTGTGCTGCACTTTATGTAGATGCTCAGTAGTGACCAGTGTTGTGGAGATGAATCTGTGCTGCACTTTATGTACATGCTCAGTAGTGGCCAGTGCTGTGGAGATGAATCTGTGCTGCACTTGATGCACATGCTCCGTATTGACCAGCGCTGTGGAGATGAATCTGTGCAGCACTTTATGTACATGCTCAGTAGTGACCAGTGCTGTGGAGATGAATCTGTGCTGCACTTTATGTAGATGCTCAGTAGTGACCAGTGCTGTGGAGATGAATCTGTGCTGCACTTTATGTACATGCTCAGTAGTGGCCAGTGCTGTGGAGATGAATCTGTGCTGCACTTCATGCACATGCTCAGTATTGACCAGCGCTGTGGAGATGAATCTGTGCTGCACTTTATGCACATGCTCATGCTCAGTAGTGACCAGTGCTGTGGAGATGAAACTGTGCTGCACTTTATGCACATGCTCAGTAGTGGCTAGTGCTGTGGAGATGAATCTGTGCTGCACTTTATGCACATGCTCAGTAGTGACCAGCGCTGTGGAGATGAATCTGTGCAGCACTTTATGTACATGCTCAGTAGTGACCAGTGCTGTGGAGATGAATCTGTGCTGCACTTGCACATGCTCAGTAGTGACCAGCTCTGTGGAGATGAATCTGTGCTGCACTTTATGCACATGCTCAGTAGTGACCAGTGCTGTGGAGACGAATCTGTGCTGCACTTTATGCACATGCTCAGTAGTGACCAGCGCTGTGGAGATGAATCTGTGCTATTCTTTATGTCCATGCTCAGTAGTGACCAGCGCTGTGGAGATGAATCTGTGCTGTACTTTATGTCCATGCTCAGTAGTGACCAGTGCTGTGGAGTTGGAGTGGAGATGAATCTGTGCTGCACTTTATGCACATGCTCAGTAATAGTAATGAGGCAGTGCTGGGGAGTCTGAGATTTGACTTGCCAACGCCACAGCCCTGGCTGGCAAGAGCTGTCAGGTTTTACTAGAACATTGATGTTGATGACACATCTGGACATGTGTATCCTTACTAAACAATAAATAGCACATATATTTCCTTTTATGTAGGAATGGTGAATCTTCTGCCTCACTACTTGGTGTATTAATATCAATAGAATTTTGGTGTATTTTACATGGTTTCCATTGACTACTTTTCTAAAATCTAGACTTGTCTGAGTTCGTACTTTCCCTGCAAAATCAAGCTTATTATATTGCTCCTCTGGGGCAGCAGCTCATGTGATTATTCTCTGGCAAGTGCTGTGTATACATACTCATCTCATGGAAATAAAGAATAACTATAAATTTATTTATTGTTTTTCTCCAGCTGATAAGGTGTGGCAATAGATAGCATTTGTAGGTCATTTTATCTGCGGATTCATAGTGGATTTACTGCGGTTTTTGTGCGGATTTGCTCTGCGTTTTTACACCTGCGGATTCCTATAATGGATTAGGTGTAAAAATGCTGCAGAATCCGCACAAAGAATTGACATGCTGCGGAAAATAGACCGCTGCGTTTCCGTGCGTGGAATTTTCCGCAGCATGTGCACAGCGTTTTTTGTTTTCCATAGGATAATATGGTACTGTACATCCCTTGGAAAACTGCTGCGGTTCTGCAGGGCCAGATCCACTGCGGACCCGCACAGGAATCCGCAACGTGTGCACATAGCCTTATTGTGGGAACGGGGTGTGCGTTAGATGCATGCATAACGCCATTACCTGTAGTTGGCGTGCAATATAATTTACTAGAGATTTTACCATTGTCCACTTGACTTTCAACAAGTACGTCGAGAAAAGGGGATCTTTGATCTTTATATTCTGAAACAACTGTAAATTCCGATCATTACGATTCAAAAAACACTTGATCTCCTGTCACTACTTTTTTAATAATAAAAATCAAATCATCAATGTAGCGTCCTGTCCACACAATCCTGTCATAATATGGATTAGACTTTGAAAACAAATAATCATGTTCCCAACATATCATGTAAATATTTGCCAAAGAAGGGGAGCATATGCCCCCCCATCGGGCAACCTTTGACCTCTTTATAGTCTTTTTTTTTTTTTTTTTTTGTTAAATAAAAAATAACTATGGGATAGTTCAAAAGGACACCACATTAACAATTTTGACTATGATCTATCTACTCTGGCATTGTAGTATACGTTTTCATCACCCTAAATACAGCCAGTAGTGTTTCCCGATGCGGCCTAGATGAATAATACGATATGATACACTTTATTGATCCCGGGGGGAAATTACAGTATTACAGCAGCAATACAAACAGCAGTACATAAAATATTAGGACACAAATCTTGCACAGGTGTACCAACATTACATAATAAATAAATAATAAAAGTGTGTAGTTCATGTGTATATAAGACAATGTTAATTGACATTAGTACACCAGCCATCAGTCATTATTTTCTACCACCCTTAGGAAATTATTATACATCCCCATAGCAGTAGGTACAAACGATTTCCTGAATTTCTCCTTTTTGCACCTTAGTAGGATTAGACGGCTGCTGAATGTGCTCTTCTGCTTCAAGAACAGCTCGTATAGGGGGTGTGTATTATTGTTCATTATAGCCCTACACTTCTTCTGAATTCTATCCTCCAATACCTCCTCAAAAGAGTCAAGATGGAGGCCAACAGCTGCACTTGCCTTCTTGATAAGTTTGTTGAGCTTATTAGCGTCAGCTACTTGCACACTACTGCCCCAGCAAATGATAGCAAAAATAATAACGCGAAACCACATCACTAATGACCCATCCATATTCTTGTTTCCATTTTAATTCTTTAATATTCAAAAAAAGCTTTTGTATCTTTAATATATGTGGGGTATATGATACAAAGTTTGTATAAAGCGATCTACCCAGGCAGATAACCTCTTGGAGAACGATCCAATGCCAGAAGTTATAGGACACAATTTAGGAGGAAATAATATTTCTTTGTGTCTTGGGAATACAATGAAATATTGGTCTTTTTGGATCATGTACCCACACTTATATTCTTTTTCTTTAACCGACATAACATTGCATTCCACCAAATCCGCCGGCAGACTTTTCAATTCGGCCTGATATTTTGAAGTTGGATCACCACTCAATATTTGATATACAGTATATCATCTGAACTTAACGTTGCTGTTACCTCCCGTTCATGTAAGGCCCAGTCCAGTACCACTATCTTGCTGTCTTTATCTGACTGACAAATTATAATATGCTCATTAGCTTCAAGAGATTTTAATGCCAAATTTTCAACATATTTCAGGTTATACTTTTTAATTTTTATATCCAACAGCTCTTCAATTTCTTCCATGACCTGTTTTTGGAATATATCCATACCTTTAGACCTGGATTGCACAGGATAGAACAATGCATTCGGAATATTTTTTTGGTGTATATTACAAACATCAAAACTACTTTCATTGTCACAAAACCGTGATGATTCAGAATGCAATTCCTCCAGTGAAATCATTGAAACAACTTCATCCAGAGTTTCCTTTATTAAGCGCAACATTTTGTACACTGAAACTAAATCACAAGCATCGTGCATATTCAGATCATTTGAGCAATCAATATCATGTGCAAAATGTCTCTTCACAGTAATCCCTCTTACAAATGTGTTTACATGGCACATTGTAGTGAATAGAGCCTTGCTCTGCACATGTCTAATCAGAATTGGGTTCCAACACGTCTGGTTGGGTGAGCTGATGAAATCCTAGTATTTGCAAATTGATAGATTTTAAATGTGTATATAATCTGAAAGACATGCTTTCCACAAGTTTGATGCAATTGTAAAAATAAAAATAAAACACGGTTATCGCAAAGGTTTTTTTTTATGCTACGGAGTTAAATGCAATATGTGCATTAGAACCAAAAGTGCAGTGATTACAAACTATAAAACTCCATCATCATCCAGTTTACATGGCTCTTTGCACACTTTGTGATTTATACTACATTGGGTGCGCCACCCGCAAATTGAAAACCTGAATATCAGAACATATAAATAACATTAATAAGAGGTACCATAAAGCCTCAAAGGTTTCTAAGCATTTTGCTTTTACACAAAATTGAGATTTAACACACTTTGAATGTTTTGGCTTTGAGAAAGTGAAGAAATCTTTGAGGAGATAACTGGGCCAAAAGTGTATTGACTTGAGAAGCATATTGGATATTGTGCCTGGAGGCTAGAATGCCGATGGGCATGGATTATAAAAACTATTTACTTTTTATATTTATGGAGTTGTGAGTATTTGATTAATATTATTTTCTTTGTCACAAATCTATATACTTTTTTTTTTTGCATCCATGTGATAATAATCTTTATTTTTATATAGCGCTAACATATTCCGCATCGCTTTACAGTTTGCACACATTATCGTCGCTGTCCTCGATGGGGCTCAAAATCTAGATTCACTATCAGTATGTCTTTGGAATGTGGGCGGAAACCGGAAAACCCGGAGGAAACCCACACAAACACGGGGAGAACATACAAACTCCTTGCAGATGTTGTCCTTGGTGGGATTTGAACCCAGGACTCCAGTGCTGCAAGGCTGCAGTGCTATCCACTGAGCCACCGTGCTAATAACTACCTTGAATTTTCTGCAGTGTGTGCCCATATGCTAGTGATGAATTTGCATTTTCTGCAGTGCTTGTGTCCATGTGTGAATAACGAATTGATATTTTTGTAACTCACAAATGATTAATGTTTTTAAGGCTGTCTCTCTTCCTATTAACCATATAGTATCAAACATTTCCTGCCATGATTAAGAACTACTGCTGAAAAAGGATAGGTTGCAACTCTTGCTGAATGTTACTGTAGTCAATGATTTGTTTGTTCCATTTTAACCGTTCAACCAATGAATAAGGAATTTTTGATCACATGTGCTGGATTGCATTTGGTAGTCTCAAAGATCCTGGATTTTCCTTCCTGTTTAACCCCTTCATGACCGGAGGTATTTTCAGCGGTTTTTTTTTTTTTT